>CAJNIZ010009358.1:72118-86222 GCA_905231905.1 Symbiodinium pilosum
TACTAATTCCAGAAGTATTAGACAGTTCCCCTGTAAAGCGATAAGCAACAAAAAATGACGATAAGGTTTAAGATAGGATAGGAAGAGTGGCCATGGGGTTTTCACACGAGCCCATATGCATCCTACTTGAAGTAAAATAGAGCGTAGAGAAGCATAGTCCATACATTGGACTCTTCTTTTTTGCTTGTTGTATTTCATTCAAAGAATGAAGCGTTTCATGGCTCAACCATACAAAAGAACGTAAGGCCTGACCAAGACCCTAAACCCTGAGCCTTGAACGCTCAGAACCTTCAACCTCGGCTTCAATGGCAATTGTGTCAGGGTTTTTCAAAATCAAGGGTCCTTTTAAAAGGGTCATAGAGGTTACATGGAGTTCTAGAGGTTACATGGAGTTCTATAGGGCTATGTGGGGGTCAACAAAGATTTTTGGGTTTCCCGAAAATAAGGGTACATTGTTGGGGCGGTCCCTATAATTAGGATTGTAGTATTTTGGAGTCTAGATAGGATTCCCCCCTATTTGGGGAAACTACCGCATAGATCCAAAGTAGGAAAAGACAAAACACCGCGCAAAACTTGGACATGAACTTCAGGGTTCAGGGTTTAGGTTCTAGACACCGCACATTACTTTGCACACCCTTGGCTACTTGGTAATGAGCCTTTAGATGCCCCAGCTAGTCCCAGTTTCTATTAACCTCGGACTCTGAGCCTTACATGAACCCTAAACCCTAAAGCCTCAACCCTGAAGCTTATAATGTAGCCTATAGTACAGTAGCTTCTATTGTTTTATCCATTCCCCTATCTACCCTCTACATACTTCCTAGACAGCTCCCCCCATGAACCTCAGAAACCTTATACCCAAACCCTATACCCTAAATCAGCCTAAATCCTATACCAAAAACCCTATACCCTAGACCCTATAATTACCCTAAATCCTAGACCAAAAACCCTCTACCCTAAACCCTACCCTTAAAAAACCTCAAACCTCAACTCTAAACCCTACCCTAAACACTCAACCCTAAACCCCAACCTTACATTTCCCTTTTAAAGCGCTGACTCTGAAGGACCTCCGGGCCCTCTTTGCCGAGGCAGATGCAGACCGTTCGGGCGAGGTGGGGGCTTTCGGTGAAGTTTTAGGATTTAGGGTTTGGGGTGCAGGATTTAGGGTTTAGGATTCAGGGTTTAGGGTTTATGGTTTAGGATTTAGGGTTGGGGATTTAGGATTTAGAGTTTAGGGTTTTTAGGATTACGGGAAAGAAAGTTGAAACTATTATAAGAGGGTGGATATGAGGGTTATATAGAGATTATAGAGAAGTAACGGAAGAGAAAATTCAAATTACAATTTTGAGTTTAAGTTAAAGATTGTAGGGTGTACGGAGCTCGGACTTACGGAGCTATAAGGGGGGAGAGACAGGTCAGACAGGGTGTAGGGTTTAGTCTTATAGGGATATCTCGGAGGATATGTACTTGGGGGGTCAGGGGGACTTAGTAAGTAGGTTAATAATGGGGATAAATGGGGTTACTATATGGGTTATAGGGGTTATTAACCTACTTACTAAGTCTCTCTGACCCTCCAAGTAGGGTGCAGGATTGACGTGTAGGACTTGTGCGGAGATATGGGGGAATAGCTAGATTCTAGGGTGTAGGGCCTAGGGATTTAGGGTTTAGGGTTTAGGGTTTAATTTGCAGCACATATGGGGACCTATGGACCTTTCGCTGACGATTTAAGGTTTAGAGTTTAGGGTTATGGTTGAGGGCATGGTGAGGATAATTAGGAGTCTATGCGGATATATCGGCGCGCACAGGGAACATATAGGGTGTGGAGCCCATAGCTAGGGTTAGGGTTCAATCAGGGACGGATATAAGGGGAGATGCAGGCTCATCTCTAGGGTTTAGGGTTAAGGGTTTAGGGTGGTTTAGGGGTTGATAATGGAGAGCGCAATGGAAAGAAAGTTGACAGTCAATCGGCAATGGGTCTTCTGGAGGGGGGTTGCGGCTTAGTAGGAGGTTCACGGATAGTGAAGAGTCGGGCTGGAAGCACCCTAGATGAGGGTCTAACTGTCTAAGTGTAGTTGCCCTGATTAGAAGCTGTTGAATCTTAAAGTAGGGGCTCCGTGGAATGGGTTTAATGCGTATAGATCGGCTCAATAGGGATAATGGAGAGTCAAACAGAAAAGAATATGAACAACAAAAAGATTTAGGAAAGCTTATGATCCAACCCTTTAGGTCTAAACTCTACATTCCCAAAAAAGCCAGTTTTCCGCTGAGCTTGAGCCCAGAATTACCTTGCACCCTCAATAAGCTTTCCCGAAGGGTCCAAGAGCGCAGTAATACGAGTATAATGCATGCAAGTGTTCAATTCCATGTTCTTTTCCATTTGATTCTCCGTTATCCCTAGTGACCGTGTATACACGCATTGGATCCAATTTAGGCTTTTGCGTTAACTGCTCTGAGCTGGAACCCCGTCTTTAGCTTACCCTAAACCCTTGAATTCTGGTGTCCCGGCAAATCAACTGCCAAGGTCTCAGCAACGGAGTGGTCCTCCATGCTGCCGAGACCTCAGCTTCCACGCATGATTTATCACAGGTCCCCTTACCCCCCTCCCTATTCTTACCCCAGGTTCCCCTTGAATTAGCATTAATTAGGCTTAATGGTCCCCAAATTATCTTAATTCAGTGGGAACCTTGCGGGAGTAGTAGGAGGTAGGAGGTAGGAGGACCCATGAGTTCAGGGTTGAGGCTGTAGTGTTTGCGTTTCAAGGTTTCCTGAAGTAAAGAGATTCAACAGTACAAATTCAAGGTGAGGCATCGGAGAAGCCCATGATTTGGCGGCACTCCTAAACCCTGAACCCCAACCCTAAACCACTGAACCCTAAACCCTATACCTCTATGTACCTTATATTCCCCATTCAAAACGCTTCCCAAACCCAGGCCAAAGGGCAAGATCTTAGGGTACATCTTTGAAGCCCTTTAGAGCTCAGGGTTTTTAGGGTTCAGGTGTTAGGGTTCAGGATTTAAGGTTTGGGGTGTAGACCTTGGGACCAACAGTTCTCTTGGCTTGTTGGGCTAGGGGCTTGAGAATCTAAATACAGGTTTTTGCAGTACATGACAGTCCCTTGACAGTTGAGCCCAGACCCCAATCCTAATTCAAGCTTTGAGATTGGTCGAAAGGTAGAGGTTAGGTGGACACCCCGCCCTGTAATAGTGACCATAAGAGACTCTAAGGATTATGTTAGGGCTAGGCCCGAAACCCGAACACCATCTGAACTCTCAACCTGGAAGGCACCGAGGCCCTAAACCAGAAGGCCCGGAGCCCGAAAAACCCACACCCTAAACCTCGTAATCCCGTCTTCCTAAACCCCTCCACCACCCCTAATATTAAATACTCCCCATTGTGTAGGATATTGGGAGTATTGGGGGGGCGGGGGGGTTTTATAGCAGGGCGAGGGGATAAGACAGCGTTACACTCCCCGTAACCACTGTTGGAGTCCACGATTTTCCGGGGAGGGCAAGCATCCGGAGATTTCCTAAACCCTAAGCCCAGGTATCGCCTTGAAGTATCTACCTGGCCTACCCTCGACAGCATCAACGTGCAGCTTGGCACGGTGTTTATCAATAACCCTGCTACCCGCATATAGCACCCTTTTATATGGAGTCAATTCATCTTTTTTGAGGGGAGCAGGGGTAGTTTGTTATTAGGACGGGTTGAGGGTCTAGGATCTTGGGCTTAGGCTTAGGGTCGTGCAGCTTGGTATGCCAGGGGTCAGGGCGTAGGGTACCTGGACTTTGGGGCCGCACATGCTTGTAGGGTTGTTTCTGTTCTAGGGCTCAGGGGTCTGGGCGTTCAGGATTTCGGGCTTAGGGTTTTGGGAGCTCAAGGTTTAGGATTGTAAGACGTTCCCGTCAACTAACACGGAAATGGTTCACGGCTTAGGGAGCGGATCCAGCTACAGAGACTTCTTAAATGGACACAAGTTATGATAGGCCTTGTTGGGAGGGCGCTCAATCTCACTCACCCAGAAGCCTCCCCAGAAAAGAATTATCCAGTCTAGCAGGTCGGCAGCTACCCTACATCCTTAACCCGGGTTGTGTTTCGTTGCTGCCAAGCCTAAACCCTAAACCCCCGTGAATCTCCAACCCCACCTCCTACCCGTGGGTTTAGGGTTTAGGGCACACTGCAGATGATGGAGGGTTTCAGGAACGACGTGTAGGGGGTTTTGCAGGTCTCCACCGGTGCTTATATACTTTCCCATATGGTTCTAGGGGATGTAATTTTTAGATCCCTTTGGGGGTGTGGAGTGCTACGAAAAATTACCCACCTCGATACTTCCCGAGCGCTTTGTGCAACTACTACCTCCACAATCCCGAGTCCCCAAATGTTCGGTACTTGAAGTCTACACCCCAAACAAACCCTGAGGCATAAAACCTCGTCCTAAATCCTGCGCCCCATGCCGTAGACACCCTAAACCCTAAACCTCAAACCCTCAACCCTAAACCCTAAACCCCTAAACCCCTAACCCCTAAGCCCCTAAACCCTAAATCCCAACGGTAACCCCGTTTTCATCACCGCCGAGGCCCAGGGCGGTGATAACCATCAACAATGCAGCTGCGAAGCCGGGAAACTCTGGGTTTTCGGGCTTAGGGTTATAGTCCCCCTTTAGTAGATAGAAGATGGGGTAATATTGGGGTCTATATATATATATATATGGGTTATATAGGGATTCTGGAAAAGAAAATGGAAATACTATAATGGGTTTTATAGGGTATAGAATATGGGGTATTTGGGGATCTTATTATAATATACCCAAAGCTAGATTCTATCTACTTAAGGGGGATTATAAGGATTCGAGGTAGGAAGAAGGTTTGGGATTTAGAGTTTAGGGATTGAGTTTAGGATTTACAGTTTTGGGCTTGAGCTTTAGGATCTGGGATTTAGGGTTTAGGTTTGGAAGGTCTGTAAATTGGTGAATAGTGGGAGTCCCTGGGATATTGCAGATGACGATTGCAGAGCTCCGGGCTTGTTAGAGAGTGAAAGATGAGAACTTGTAGCGTATTGACCTACAACTGAGCCATAATCTAAACTCCTTCAAGGAGGCTATATACGGGATTGTATAGGGGACTACTATAGGGGCTATGGAGGGGGATACTACGAGTTTAGATTATGTCTCAAACGAGGAATCTACCGTTACATGGGGACAGTCTCAGGTCGGTATTCTTCAGCTCCCACTATGCTACAGGTCCCTTTGTTTGTTGACGCTTTGAGACAGAAAGTCAGGGAAGCTCCCATGTAGACTTTTTGAGCTCAAGAGGTCCAACGAACTATGTACATAGTCTATCTAGGTACTGTTGGGCCCAAGTAGGTTCCGTGTGCGTATTGTGGGGTACGTGCCTGCCTTTCGAGGTGATACTCACAAATCGCTGACCAGAAATATTTGTTAATTTCCCCTTAACATGGGAAAGTGTTGGTGGGTGGGGGGGCAGGAGTACGAGGAAAAACGCGGGTGGCGGTGGCTTCTGTTACGGGGAGAGAATTAATTGAAGCAATGCAGGGGCATTGCATCCTATGAATTGTCTGCACACCTTCACCAAGCTCCAATATAATCTTGCTTGTGGGTAGTAGGGAACGAAGGATTGGAAAAGAACATGGAAGCTACTCGATTGTTGGGATTCCATAGTGACTGCCATAAGGATCCAACCAGAGGTAAGTATTCCCCTAACATTAAACCCACCCACCGCAACTAATATTAGATACTCCCAAGATATTAGAATATACCACATAATGGGAGTATTTGATATTAGGTCCTCGGGGGGGTTGATATTAGGGGGAGGGAGGTGATGAGAACTGCTCAGGCCTAGCATGTTCGAGGCACCTTGCAGCCCAGGCATCAATGTAGAGCAGCCGACTAAGGCTAAGGTCTTGCAGGATGTATGAGCTATAGTCTAAACTCCTTGAAGGGTGGAAAAAAGGGGTTATATCAGGGAGTATTATAGAGGCTTGACTAAGGGGGAGACTAACTAGGTGTTTAGACTTTAGCTCATATGGCGTAGACAAGCAGACCCCTGCTCAGGTGGTATCAAGCAGGAAGCAACTGGTTCAAGGCGCTTGCTGCCTGATATGAGGTTTTGACTCGTCAAGGGTCACTCCACTTAACAGGGCTTTTCACAGGCTAGTAGTTTTCATGAATCGGGGCCCACCAAAGACCCTATGTACTGTGATCATTATTCTGGGGCCCTCAAAAAGGGACCCCCAATTTCCAGAAATCCCCGAAATCCCCAATTTGTTTCAGAGATGGTCAAGAAGTACTTTCTCATTGCTCACCGAATAGTTGTGCTTGGCTCGCAGCCTCATCTGGGATTAGGGGTCCTTTTCTGGAGCCTTAGAAGAAGGGCTACAGCGTTTGGGTCTGCAAATTGCAGAGCGCGCCCTGCTATGTACGCAAGCACCCATTGCTGTACGTATCTTGCAACACATACCCTGTTGTAATACTGTGGTGTCCATTTTGTTTTCCATTGTCCCATAATACCCCCAACTATATCTCCCTCAGAGTACCAGCTCCACATCCTTACGCCCTAAATATACCCCCTTCAGCACCATGATAGCTCCCAAACAAATTCTGCAGTACTATTTGGGCACCCCAACAGGGATCTTCATGTTGAGGATCGCCCAGCGTGTCCAAGGGTTGAGGATTCGGGATTTAGGGGATCTATTTGGTGTGCTATAGAGGTTTTATAGGGGTTTATAGGGTTCTATAGGGGTTTATGCGGGCTATATTCGGATAATGGAAAATAGAAACTACTATTCAGGGGTGTAGGATTTAGGGTTTAGGCCTGAGGGTCTGGGGTCGAGAGTTTAGGGTGGAGGAGGGTCTGGAGTGTAGGGTTTTGGGTTTAAGGGGTACACTTCCCACCAACCTATATGATACTACCTGTAAAGCAAAAACCTCCTGCATGACACTAGCTATCGTATGCCTTGGGAATTAGTCGGGGCATTAAAGTCTGCTGAAGTCATGCGGGTTTGTAGTATCAAGAGCATTTTCCCCGCAGCTAACCCAGACGCCCGCAGTACAAGGCCCCGCATTCCACGATATTTGTAGGATTATGGGTAGGAAGGTATGGTGCCAACCGCATCTAGGGTTGATAGCCTTTCTTATGCTGTCATGAACCTGCACTTACTGGGTTCATAGAAACCCGCGTTCAGTTTTTTGGTGCCCATTTCTGCAGGAAAATAGTTTCGGGCTCAAAAAAGAGTTGTGTCCCTAGGTTACCAGGGATCATTGAGACAGAGCTGTAAATAGTTCCCAACAAACTTCTTCGCAATATGGTAGTTCCCGTGTCCTTTCCCATCGATTGCCCCATAGTTTCCTAAACGAAGACATATCCCAAATCCTAAACCATGAATTCCTGGACCCCCAAAAACCTAAACCCCAATACGGATGGTAAATTCCACCTTCTTTCCATTCCTTTCGAGCAGGTCTTCCGCTTGGCGGATCAGACCTCCGGCCGGATTGACTTCAGCGACTTCCAGCAGCCTCCGACATGTTTGGATGCTAAGGGTTTGGGGGCTATAGACTTTATGGGTTTGGTGTTTCAAGGGTTTTCGGATTATGGGGTTTTGGGCACATGTTGTCTAGGACGAAGGGCCTTAGGGTTTAGGACTTAGGGTTTAGGATTTAGGGTGTTCGATTTTGCGGCAAGCGTTTAGGAATGACGGGTTCAGGTCCATCACAAAGTTGATGGAGGCAGTTTTGCAAATGCGCTAAGAATGTAATGTCAACCCATGGAATCGCACGGCACAATACTGGGCTGCTGTTAAGAAACTTGAATTATGCTTCTATATTACCGGTATATAGGGTTGAGGTAGTTGCTACGATATACCCATGTCATGGTAACTTAATTTAGGTTACTGAACGGCAGCCCAGGGGAAGCAGTGTGAAGCATCCTACAGCCATATGGCTGGACTTCAATGGGAGTTTGTAGTGGGCCTACATACTTACCAATGTTATGGTCGTAGATTCCTCCTCTACATCTGATTTAGGGTGCTTCAGGTACACCTCAAAATGATGTTGGTAGTCATTTAGGACCAACACTAAACCCCTAAACCCTAAGCAGTACCTTCATAACCTGGTTATGCAAACCAAGCAGTGTTCTAAGTAACGTCGAGGGAAGCATTACGTAAAGGGAACCGGCGATATCGTGACAGACCTCTAGAAAGCAGCAAGTTAGGGTCGCAGGTGCTTAGGACCTTCAGCTTGAAGTTCCGGCGTTATGAGAACTTCTCCGCAGGAGCCCTGGTTTCAACCCCTAAGACCTATACCTTGGGTACTGCCCCGCCCCCCCAGTAACAGCATATTAGGGGTCCTATTAAGGGCCATATATAACTATACTATAATTATTATCCAACTGTTACTGAGGGGGGCAGTACCCAACCTATACCCTAAATCCCAGAGCCTAACGACTTCGCATAAAACTGCAGAAAAGGAAATGCGATCCCCTTCCAATCCCTCACAAGTTACTCGGAACCTCTACGAGTGTGCCCATTGTTTGAAAGCTCTCAGGTACTGAACAACTGTTATGACAGACAGTCACTCATCGCTTTGTGAATGGCTTGTAGGTTTCTAGTATTCCCATTTACTTACCCTACAACCCTAAACCCTGAAGCCCCAAACCATGGAGCTCAGGGCCATCCTACACCGTAAAGCCCTAACCACTCTGGAAGTCCATTCTAGTGTGGACCCATGATAAATAAACCCTCGCCTTTTAAGGGCCTTAACATAGGGATTTAGGGTTTAGGGGTTTAGGGTTTAAGGGCCTAAATATTAGGATCCCGATTATAATCCCCATTAAGGGGAGGGGGTTTATCAATCAGGGGTCTGGGTTAGCCGATGCCAGGAGCATGATTCGCCAGCGTGCGTTCTTGCCTCAGAGAGGGCTTTCGGGTGTTGGATGGGTGGGGCGCGTAGGGAAACGAACACGAAATCATAAGCGATGCAATAGATGGACTACTCTTGCTGGAACGTGCGCCTCAACAGGATTCCACGGATGATTGTCAGGGAGTGCAATCCTGAGCGTAGTGCAAGGCAGGGGTCTTTAGAAGCCTGTCCATGCAATCAGTCAATGTTACTTAGCCCGTCTATTAACATGTTTGGTTATTTAAAAAAATACCTGGCTTCTGGAGGAAGTTTTGGTGTCCGACATGCTCACCCTGCCTACCCTAAAGCGTAGGAGCTGCAATAGTTTACTGGGTTGCTGTACAGGAACTGGAACCAAGTTAACATAATACGGGTATACGGAAAATAATGAGGTTTCCTTATCATAGTAACCCTAAACACGAATCCCTAAACCCCATATACTCCTATTGTTGTATCCTAGTTTAAGGTCCTTAGTACGACTGTAAAGTAGTGCAGGATGGCCCTCATCATCAGTACGTATTTGGCTCATTGCATCCCAGACCCCCGTAAAGAATCCAGAAAATGGAACCCCCCAATAATCAGCTAGTTTCCCCAATGTAGAAATGGGTTCATATTGGAGGAGGAGTCAACGTGTTGGATCCTTGTAGTAATCCCTATATCACCCATCATAGTAGTTTCCAGTTTCTTGTCCATTCTCCCTGGAGAGCCCCAAGTATATACCCTATAGTCCCGATATCAGGGGGTCTGGATATAGGGGCCCCTTCATAAACCCCAAGATATACCCTGTAATCCCTATATAACCCTTATACCCTGTACCCTAAACCCCAAACCTTGGATGCTCCTTCTCCCTATGTAGCCCCAACATACATAGTCCCGCTTAAGTAGATAGAATATGGGGGTATATGGGGATCTTATTATATTATACCCAAGGCCATATTCTATCTACTTAAGGGGGACTATACCCTATAGTCCCTACATCAGAGGGTCCTTTAGGGGGTGTGGGATTGGGAAGAAGTCAGAAGTTCGCTTATGCGGGCGAGGTCGAGTTAAGGGTGTAGGGTTTAGGGTGTAGGGCTTAGGGTTTAGGTTTTATGGCTTAGGGTCTAGGGTTTAGGGTTGAGGGCTGAGGGTTTGGGGTTAGTAGGAAACGGTGCTCACACCATCAGGAAACAAGGCCGAGCCAACCACCAAATACACTTTATGGGGAACTGAAGGGGTCACTTGTAACCCTTTTCCTGGGGGCCGAGGTATTCAATCATCTAGACCTGAACCCCAAGCCCTAAACCGTAAACCCAGCCCTGAGCCTTGTAAAAACTAAGCCCTGAATGTTGCGTGGCCGATGCCATGAATTTTGCGTGGCCGAGAAGCTGGATGTTGCTCGTCGGGGACATGCTCAGTGCTCCAGATTTTGCAGAGGATAGTCTTCCTCCATCAGCATGCACTGCCCGCATTTTACAACACTGCGTATACGTATATGGTAGTTTCCCAAAATAGGGGGACCCCAATATAGACCCCCAAAATACTATAGTCCTTATTATTGGGGACCCCCAAAAAGGTACCCCAAATTTTGGGAACCCCCCATATACTACCTATTAACTCTAGCCTGCTAGACTTCTAGCCGTTTTGTTCATGGCAAGCCCTAAACCTGGACGAATACCTTGACGGAAAGCCTTACCTCCCAGCCCCCAAGTCCTCAGCCCTAGACCTCAACCCTCATATGAGTTATAGTCTCAGCTTCTTAAAGGGAGCTATATAGGGCATTTTTCAGGGGAGCAGCATTGGGACTTGCCCCGGAGGTCTGAACCCTACAGCCCTTAATCCGCACGGATGAGTTAGGGTTTAGTGGCAAGGAAACGCCCAAGCTATGACAAAGTCATACTCTGCAGCTCCCTGTAGCTACAGCTGTAGTCATCATGAATACTATTCGTTTATGTTTCATCATATGAGCTATAGTTTAAACTCCTTAAAGAGGTTATATATAGGGGGTTATAAAGGGGACTACTATACGGGTTATTAAGGGAGACACTAGGAGTTTATACGACAGCTCATATGCCTACTTGCCCACTTGAGTTCCATTTCCATTCTCTTGTCCAGCTGGTTCTCCGTTTTCAACGCTTTGACAACCTTTCCAATTTTTCATGCACCCCGAGAAGCTCAAAGTGTACATCTCGAAGCTTTTGCTTTTCAACACTTTGACAACCTTTCAAATGTTTGCATATAGTATTCATGCATCAATTCTATGCTGCCCTACATCATCCCTAGACAGTCCCTGTAACTCCATCTCCCTACATGATCCCTATATAGTCCTTGAATCATCCCTTGAAAACCTTCAATCTGCGGCTGACTGAGGCCCGGCCTGGGAATCAACAAGAAGAAGATATCGGACAATGAGAAAGGATCTCAGTGGATCTAGTTGGGCTTAGGGTTTGACAGTTTGGGGCTTAGGGCTTCAGCGCTTTGGTTTAATGTTTAGGGTTCGCCCTGTGGTCTCCTGGTTTGACAGTTTGGGGCTTAGGAATTTTCATGGAGAAAGTGATTCAGGTAGGCTTCGGGTTTAGGAGTTCAGGAGCAACTCAGACGATATTAGACGAAACCTAGATCCAAGTCCAGATGCTGTGTGGAATTTTGTTTCCAAACTCAACAAGGTCCTGGCCTGGCTTCCTTAGCATAGAGTACCCTCAATTGAAGAAGACTTAGAACTGATTTGGCACCTTTTTTGGCCCGTTTTGCTTTGGGATCTACATAAACCCCCTAATCTGAATCGGATATGCCTATATTGAGGAAAGATGACTAACACGCAGGGCCCCCCAAAATAACAAAGCTTCAAAACTCTACGGCATCGGAAGTAGAACTTAGGACATCCAGCCATTCTAGGATCAGTCAGTGGGTTTCCTGCCGCACGAAGCTCTGAATCCGAAACGCTACTCCCTAAAACCCTACAAGCTAAATCCCAACAAATTCTGCGTCAGAGCTTTGGTAATCCCATCTCGATGTACGCCTCTCGCTCGTTTGCTACATGAGGGGGGGAGGGTATATTTGGTACCCCACATATTGGGGGTGGCTTCCTAAACCCTAAACCCCCTACAACTTAAGCCTAAACCCTAAATCGCCAACCGTTTCTTTGCAATACAGGGGGTGGCCTCTTGCAACTGCAGGGATATGAGAAAATTGTGGCGAGGCTACATATAACTGTGGGTGACTACTCTAAGGCCGCTTAGGGGGATCATAGGTAGCGTTCTAAGCCGAGTTATAAGTAGTTACTAAGGCCCATGAACCTCCAAGAAAGATTATCAGGAGCTGTGTAGGTTAGGAAACTCCCGTATGACCGTCCGCATGTGCATAAGCATGTTCATTGGGACTGCCTGGACCTTTTTCCTGTACTCTCACGGAAAGATAGGCAGCGTGCAAGTCCACAAGTGAACATGAAGACGCTTGTCTGGGTTGCTATTAAGGAACTTAAATTAAGTTACCATAATGGGTATATATAGTAAATAGGGTTTCCCCCATATATAGTAACTTAAATTAAGTTCCTTAACAGCAACCCAGTTGTTGAGGGCGTTTGCAGTAACAAATCCACCAACCCATCAGGGAAACATTGCCCTGGGCGTCTTCAGGCCCTCAATCACAGTTCTTGCTAGGATGAGTGTCCTACAAATGCACATATTGTCGTCTGGTTTAGAACGTGGCACCTAGATAGCTAGACCCTAAAACCTGAAACCCTGTATGCTATACCTCTCTACAAACCTCAACAAGAGGCTGATTTCCAAGCCACACTTGTAAGCCCTGAGCCCTGCACCCTGAACCCTAAACCCCTTGCCTGCAACTTCTGTATCCTGAGCTTCCTTCATGACCCCAAATGCCTGCAGTTAAGTAGTCCTAAACCATAACTACAATGGACATCCAAGGGGATGCCTACTAGCCAATGCAGCCGGTTAAGGTTTAGGATGTAGTTTGGGGCTTAGGAATTAGGGTTTAGGGGTTCATGCCTAGGAGCCCAAGTCCCAAATACCAATGGAACCCCAAAGAGGTCCCACAAAAACCAGCGTCCTTTGAGCAACGGGCTGTGGGTTTCCACAAGAAATCCTGCACCTGAAGCACCCTGAAATTCTGACATGTACCGAACTTTGGAGACCCTCGGCTTAGGGTAGTTTAGCGTTAGGGCAGTATTTGTTGGGAGAGTAGGCGTCCAGGTGTGGTATAGGGCACCTCAAAAGACCTCAAAATTACATTGATCGTTATTGAGCTCCGACAAAGCCTGAAAGTGACGCCCTATATTACCCAGGTGTCCAAATCATTTTCCATAAGTTTAAGGCAACAATTCCTAAGCCCCAATCCCTAATCCCTGAACCCTTAACCCTGTGAAGTCCCCGCAGACCCTTTCATTGGTAATTATTTCAGCCCCCGCATTACGCCCTGACCGTGTACCCCAGGCTGAAAGGCATCTGGCGTGCCATGGATGCGGATATGCAGCGTTCTGAGTGTTACCTTGCTGGTTACAAAAAAGGGGTTTAACGTTTAGGGGTTTAGGGATTTAGGGGCTTAGGGTTCAGGGGTTTAGGGTTTAGGCTTAGGGCTTTAGGGTTTAAGCCCATAATTGCCATTTATAGGACTTTGTAGTATCTATGCTAGAGTAGGGAATGAAGGAATGGAAAAGACAATGGAACCTGCGTTGGTGAGGATGTAGGGGCCAGTACAGGGGCCCATTCCTTCATTCCATACTTGCAACCAGTAGGGCCACAGAGGAAGGAGGATGTTTGGGTTTGTCGGGATTATGTCGGGATTATGTCAGGATTTCAGGCATCAGTTCTAAGGTTCAGGATTTCGGTGTTTGGGAATCTCGTCGCAACTCTTCGGATGCCCCACATACTGCAATGACTGGTGGGGCGGCGCAAGACTTCTGACATCCACAGTACCAACAAGCGTTGATGCAGTGTTGAGGGTTTTGGGACCAAGGATTAAGTATGGAGGGGCTGTGGTGCTGGGTGTAGATTGGAGCGTAGACATTCTAGTTTTCCGAAATAAGGGTCCCCCAACATAGACTCAATTTTTTCGACCCTTACTATGGGGCCGGGCCCCCCGACAAGGGACCCTCATTTTGGGGAATTCCCATATATACTATTTTTATACATATACATATATATATATGTGTCTCTCTCTCTCTCTACCTCTCTATCTCTCTCCCATTTTCTCTCTCTCTCT
>CAJNIZ010009358.1:87659-98392 GCA_905231905.1 Symbiodinium pilosum
AAGCTTTAAACCCTAAATCCTAAACTCCAAACCCTAAACTCTAAACCCTAAACTGTAAACCCTAAACCCTAAACCCTAAACTCTAAACCCTAAACTCTAAACCCTAAACCTTCCAGGGGTCTTCAGAGATGATCCGTTCCTGCTGGGCTGTCTCAAACTCCCTGCAAGGAGAAACGAATAGGTTCGGGTTTAGGATGGGGGTGGGTGTAAAAATTACGGTCCCTTTTTGTGTACCCTGAATATTAGGTGCCGTATTATCATAGGGATCCAAAAAGGGACCATAACTTTGATAACCACCCATGGAGGTTTGGGGGTTTAGTTTAGGGTTGGGGGTTCAGGGGTTTGAGGATTAGGGATTACAGAGTCTAGGGTGATACTTGTCCCCTAAACCTTAAACCCTAAATAGTCATCTCTTGTAGAAGTTTGTACCGAATTCTGGGCTCACCGGCGGCCAGACGGACCTTGAAATGAGGTAATGAAGATACCTGAACAACTACGGTGGACAGTAAAAAACCTGCATGACATTGCCATATTAGAATAATACCATAATTCCTAAGGTATAAGGTACTTAGGGTCATGCAGGACTTGTTGTATCAACAGTAGGGATGCCATCCGGGTTTAAACTGTTACGTACCTGCATCTGAACTTGAATATATACCAACATGTAGATGCACAGCAATACAAGTTGCAATATCGTGCCTGAGGCAAAGAACCTTTTCTGCTTCGAATTAACGACACCTCTAACTCGACAAGGAAAACATCAAATTCTCTTTGGTTCGTTCTGTTCCAGGACAGCCTAAAAAATCGTTTTTTGTCATATCCTGTGCCGAATCGTGAACTGCCTTTTTTGGACGAAGGGTTCAGGAGGTTCAAACGCTAACCCCTAAAGCTCTTATAAAAAGTCCTGTTTTGAGAAGCCTTTGAATCTCTCCTCTCACAGGGTCAGAGTGGACACTAGGTCTCGGGCTTCCAGGGTTTGGGGCTCTAGGCTTTAGGGTTCCAGGACATACAATGACCATGCAAGATTATGGGGAACGCCTCTGAGGATTCTATAGGGATTATTTTGAGAAACGCTCGTTCAGCTACCCTGTCTTTTTGAAAGAGCCCCGGAAGCTCCGCACATCGCATCAAAGACAGTAGTTTAGGTACCCTGGGTGATGCAAAAGTTCCTCCATCCACGTCGCTATAAAATGCACTTGAACCGGCAAAATCAGAGCAGTGGAGACACGCCGGAAACCGTGAACCCTACCACAAACCTCACTACGAAACTCCATAAGTTGGGCGGTAAAGATTGAGGTCTTCATGCGTCGCAGCCAGCGAGAGCGCGCGCAAAAGGAGGCGGACTAGCTGTTCGACACTAGTAAACCTGGAGTTTGGGTTGCTGGGGTTTAGGCATTGACCTTCAGGCATTTTGAGCTTTGGGTTCTGTGGTCTAGGGATAAGGGATCCGGGTTTGGTGCCTTGTGCTCATAGGCTTTAGGTTCAACTGTCCGATGTGAAATTCGCACCGTTTTTGGTAGAGTTCTACAAGCAGCATGTAGGGTTTACAGGTAGGCACACTGGAAAAGGAGGGCACAGTGTTCCAGGGATTCAGGGGCTCGCCATGAAGGGACATATGGGTCGTTCTCAAACTTGGGGGCCCTTACGGCACCTAATATTTAGGGTACCAAAATGGGACCCTAATTTTGGTAGCTACCCATATGCTATCTTTGGAGTGAAAATCTTGGGACACACTGACGCGTGGGCAGCCTTGCGAGTGAAAGGCTACAAGGCGCCTGAGAACTCCTGATCCATGACCTTCTCCCCTAAACCCTAAACACTTAAACCCCCAAACACTAAACCCTTAAAGCCCTAAACCCTAACCCAATCCTAAACCCTTAAGCCCTCAAAGCCTTAAATCCTAGACCGCCCTTAAGCCCTCAAAGCCTTAAATCCTAGACCGCCCTTAAGCCCTCAAAGCCTTTAACCCTAAACCCTTAAGCCCTCAAAGCTTTTAACCCTAAACCCTTAAGCCCTCAGAGCCTTAAATCCTAAACCCTTAAGCCCTCAAAGCCTTAGATCCTAGACTCTGAGGTGCCTACGATTGGACCTGTTCTGCCTACCTGGGACAATAAGGACCAAGAGTCCTCGCGCAGCTCTCCTTGCGGTACAGTGCGAGGAGGAGCGACGAACCTTTGACGTGGGATTTTTTCGTCGCGACGGACGTCATTGCCAGCGTCAGGTGTGGGGGTGGAAACTGGAATGGCAGCTTCTAGAAGTACGAGAGCTGGGCCAGATCGGGAGGTTCTGAGAAAGCCTTCGGCCGGACCACATCATAAATACGCCCTCATAGCCCGAAAGCTGAGAGACCCTGCTGTTCTTGGGAAGACACCAAAGCGCGCAGACTCGCGCGCATGGCCCTAGCCCAAACCCTTCAAAGCCTTAAACCCTTAAGCTCTCAAAGCCTTCACCCTAAACCTTTAAGCCCTCAAAGCCTTAAACCCTAAACCCTTAAGCCCTCAAAGCCTTTCCTAGACCCTTAAGCCCTCAAAGCCTTAAACCCTAAACCCTTAAGCCCTCAAAGTCTTAAATCCTAGACTCTTAAGCCCTCAAAGCCTTAAACCCAAAAAATCTTGAGCCCTCAAAGTCTTAAATCCTAGACTCTTAAGCCCTCAAAGCCTTAAATCCTAGACCCTTACGCCCCTTAAGCCCTTGAAACTCTTAATTTAAGCCAGCCTGAGGGAGAAGGGTTGCGGGGCCCAGGTTGCAGTTTGCCCTGAGCGCTACAGCCCATACACTTTAAGCCCAGACTTCAGGGTACAAGGTTTCAGGAAAACCCTTAAAAGTTTGGGGTTTAAGTGTTTAGGGTGCAGGCGTTTAGGGTTTAAGGGTTTGGGGTTTAGGGTCGTGAACCCTTGAGCCTGAAGCCCTTTGCCCTGGACGCTAAGCCCATCAGCCAGAATACTCCAAGGGCCAAAATATTTGCTAAAATGGTCCTGGATTACTGATATACATAATTGCAATATAGGTACGACATGATGTTGCTGATTCCGGGGGCCCTTGTATTAGAGGCCCTGTAACTCTCAAGCCCCAGGCTCTGCAAACCTCATGCAGCGAACCACAAGCCCTAAATGTTGACTTGGCTAGAAGCTTCAATGCAGACCCTGAAGAATCCTTCATAGAGCCTTCATATCATCCCTTCCAGTCCCTGCATATCTTGGGAAGGTTCTGGCCTCCCAGGGAGCACGCTAAAGATCAGAGTGAACCCTCAACCCTACACCCAAAAGCCTAAACAACCTTCCATACTTAGCCTACCTTGAACCCCTAACTGCTAAATCCTGAACCTGTGATAATGCAGAGAAGAAAACATGTAATACTCTCACAGTTTTCCATTCCTTGTTAACCCCTAAACCCTAACCTCCCAAACCCCCAACCCCGCCCCCTAAACCCAACCCCTACCCAGCGCCTCCCCCTCACTTTGTAGACCCCCCAAAACTATAATCCTCAACATTGGAACCCCAAAATGGTACCCCTAATTTTGGTAAACCCTAAAACCCTATATAGCCCCCACAAAGCCCTATATAACGCACATAACCCCCATGTCCCCTCAAACGGTACTCCTAATTTTCGAAAAGCCGAAGCCCTATATAACCCCACATAACCCTACACAACCGCTTCATAACCCTATGTAACCCCTAGGTACCCTTGAAAGGTACCCCCAATTTTGGGAACCCCCCCCCTTCTCCATGAAAGGCCCGGCAAAGGCTAAGGCCTGTGCCAGGGGTAGAGGATGCCATGGAGCTCATGGTGACTTTGCCTACATTGCTTCTTTTAGGATTTAGGGATTAGGCTTTAGGGTTTAGGGATTTATGGTTTAGGGAATTTAGGGTTTAGGGTTTAGGTGACTTGGGCTACATGAGCTATAGTCTAAATTCCTTGAAGAGGGTTATATAGTGAGGGCCACATTGTTTGGGGTTTTAGGGCTGTGGGGGTTGAGATCTTTGGGGGTTTGGGGTTGATGGCTTGGGGGTTTAGGGTTCCAGTGTTTGGGGCTTGAGGTTCCGCAATTCGGGTTTGGGGTCTAAAGGGGATAGGCTCAAGCATTCGGAGGCCACTTAGCTCAGCGTTCACATGCTCTAAGCTTCTCTAATACATGAACGAACTTTACGAAGTGGCTTGGGTAGATTTGCAACTAAGGTCTAACTGTCCCTTTTCAAGCAGAGCAAAAGTTGATGCATACACCAACCCCCATACATCCCACACATTTACCAGAATGTTTTGCTTGTTTGCGGCAAAACCATATGGGTGGTTGTCAAAATTATGGTCCCTCTTTGGGTCCTTATTATAATACGGCACCTAAATAGATTTTGAAAACCACCCATATGGAAGGTTGCCACCATTGTGATCTCTTTTGGCTGTCCTTATGAGTAGAGTCGGTGGTGGAGGGCCTTGGATGTTTGGCGTTTAGGATTTACAAAACCCAATATAACCCCTGTATTGAGCCTATATATACCCCAATGTACCCTAAACTCCAAACCCTCAACCCTAAACCCTAAACCCTATGTCACCCCAAAGAATCCCTACATTAAGCTCATGTATGGGGTTTAGGCTTTAGGGTCTAGGGCATGTCTTGAAGCTCAGCTCTCCCATCAATGACTAGTAAACCCGCTCCTTTGAAGGGCCTTAAATATGAGTTTCCCAAAATTAGGGTACCTTTTTGGGGGTCCCAATAGTAAGGAGTATAGTATTTTGGGGTCTATATTGGGGTCCCCCTATTTTGGGAAACTACCATATGAGTGTCCCTATTATAAAACCTATTAAGGGGAAGGGGTCTATTCATCAGGGGTTTACATTACCCCTCAAGAACCTCTTCAACAATCCTGATGAGAGTTCATGTGACGATCGATGATATGAACAAGCATGCCAGCAGTTGTGATGCGTGATAAATGCAGGAAGTAGAGCGCTGAAAAGGTCATACCGCAGGTCATGAGTTTCTTTCTGGTGGTCAGAAGGGAATGAAGGAGTATATTCCCCACACAATCCCTACATATCCAGTTCCCTTCTCCACCCCCAGTAAGGTAAGGTTTTCTGCACGTGCTATGCATTTGTAGGAATCCTTTTGTGCCAGGAGTTGAGTCCGTTTCTTCCTCTGAGACACAAAGACAGCAACTCCCCGTGCGTGTGAGTTATAGATGTGTATCTATATACACATAAACACATACAAATGCATATATGAACATACATTTGTGTATATATAACAGTCCAATGGATGCTGGATGCTTTCACAACAAACACGGCAGCACTGGATCATAAACTGATAAGCTGCGTGATCTGAACTGCTAAGATTCCCCAACACCCTGAACCCCTTTGAAGCAACAAAAAAATCCATCGAATCATCAGGTACAGGGCTTGTCACGCTGCACCGCTCACGCCTCAGAGGTTTGGAAGTGCGGTCTCGCCCGCATGGGCATACTATAACTCCCAATGTTGAGTAAGATGAATCCTCCCAGTATTTTATCAGGAGGATCTAGACTTGCTTGGCTCCAAAACCAAGAAGTTTCAAACCTTCAAATTTGGGTTGCGTCATTGGACTCTCGGCAGAAAGGTTTGCAATTTAGATTTGCTTTTGTACGGCTTAATGTTTCATACATCTGGCTCGCTGTGGGCTTGAACTTCACTCTCAGGACAGAAATGCTTGTGATGGAAAGCTTGGAGTGGACCACTGTACTCGGAGGTTAAGGGTAATTATAGCAGAACTGTAACTGGTACTTGTAGCCACCCTAAACCCTTAACCCTTTACAGCCCATTCAACTTTGAGCCTATTAGGGGACTTCCGAGATTGATAACTGGGTGATAGGCACAATTATTTTGGGGCTATCCTTCCCCTAGGCCCTGTGTACCTCTACATAACCGCAGTAATCCCTCTACAAACCCTTCTAAACTGGGTTATAATTACCCCAGACCTAAAAGTAGAGGAGCGCGAATACATGGCCGTAGATGCATTATCCTATGAATATTGTTGGTGGCTGCTAGAGACGGCCCCAGTTATATCCAGGTAGTATCCCTTTTAACCCTTAGAAGACATCCTATGGAAAAGTGGGGCCGGACCTCGAGAGTGTGGGAATTACAGGATCAGCGTGCGCTTATGGTGCAGGGTCTAAGGCACCCCTTCTTGAAAGGAAATCCTCCCCAAAAATCCCAGGTACCTACCTAATATTTACTGTAGGCGGCACATTATCCAAGGAACCTCTGTTGTCCACAGGTACATACCATATGCTATATGGGCACTTGGGCTCTTTACGCTACACAGATTATAGTTCCCCTTAACTAGATAGAATCTGGGATATATGGGGATCTTATTATACCAAAAGCCATGTTCGATCTACTTAAGGCTAAACGTTAAGGCCTGAATAGTAGTTTCCATTTGCTTTTCCATTCTCCCTATAGACTATATTATCAGCCAGAGACTTCAGAGGTGGAGGAGCTTGCTGACGCCTACCAAGACTGGGGCCCCGCAGCTGCATTGGAAGAAAAGGTTCAGTACGGGTGTATACGGGAGTTTCCCAAAGTTAGGAGTACCTATTTTTTTGGGGGTGCCCTTATAATCAAGATTTCAATATTTGGTCTAAGTTCAGGTCCCCCTATTTGTGGAAACTTCTATATGAGGTTCCTTAAGCTTTCCACCAACCATGTGACCCTCTCTCCCTCCAGCCCTCGATAACGAACAACATTTCATGCCGACAGAGAAGACAGGCAGCATTCTAGTGCGGTGTGTCTTCTCTTGGTTGGCGAGATTCGCGAACAAGCTACAGCTGGATTTAGAAGGCTACATACAATTGGCGCAACCAGTACAAGGCCACATAGGTGCGGAAAGAGGAAGAAGTATAGCCCCAGTATACAGAACTAAATCCTATGTCCCACGAAAATCCAAGAAGAACTCGTAGGCACATGAGGAGGACCCTTATTCTAAGAAGCATCTCGGTGCTGTCCCTAAGCCCTAAGATCGCAAGCCTAAACCCTACACGACCTCCTGGTGCTTAAGGGGGGAATGGGAGAGTGAGTGTAAGTACCATTATACTGGTATAGTCCCCCTTGAGTAGATAGGATATGGAGTATATGGGGATCTTAGTATGATTTACCCAAAGCCATATTCTACCTACTTCAGGGGGATTCTATATATGTATATATACATGTGGGGATTATATAGGGAACATTATAGGGATCCACTCCCCCACACTCCCTATAGCACCAGTATGACGAGTCATGTGGGTGGTTGTCAAAATTATGGTCCCTTTTTGGGTCCCTATTATAATACGGGGCCTAAAAAAGGGGACCCCAAAAAGGGACCCCTAAACCCTAAACCCTAAACCCTCCCCCATGTGCTTGGACAGAGGCTTGCCCTGGACTGGCATGGTGACTGAATGGGTGCCGTTCTCAGCACACAAGTGGTAGCTTCCTTAAATGAGCTATAGTCTAAAGTCCTTAAAGGGGGTTTTTTACGGGATTATATAGGAAACTACGAAAGGGGTTATTAATGGGGATGCTAGGAGTTTAGACCATGGCTCAAATAGAGGGACTGCAATATATAGTAACTACTATAACCCAACATTGCAATCCTTTTTATAAGGACCCCAGAAAGGTACCCCTCATTGTGGGAAACCCCCAAGCTTGCTTTTTTATAGCCCCTAACTTGCAGAAGCCATTCAATCCCCTGAGCCCCCTCCAGCCTTATGTAATCATGAATATTCCCACAACGATAGAATGGTTTCCTGTTGGGCGTTATTGATTATTGGGGTTCGGGGGTCATTCTAGGGGGACGGAACTGTTGCAGGGTTGAGGGCTTCGAGCTTTGTGGGAACGATTCTGAGGGAGGACCTAGGCATTTGCGAAGCTTTCTAGGACGTTACAGAGTTTACAAGGATTTTTCAGCTTTTCTATTGGCGCGTCAAGCTTCCATGGGGCCTTCCGGCTCCCGCCACCTATTCGCATACTCACCAATTTAGTGTGCGCTGGTAGGGACCTAGAGGTTGAGGATTTAAGGTTTTAGGGTTCAGGGTTAGGGCTTCAAGCTTCAGGATTTGGGGTTTTAGGGCTTAAGGTTAGGGTTGAAGCTTTAACGCCCAGCAAATGTCTACCTACTCCTGCAGCTCCGGGTTTCTCTGCAATAGCTGGTTGCTTTGTTCGCATGGTCTCGTGACTGGGAGCAAGCAATGATAAAACCGCCTGTGCCGTCAAATTGCCTACCCTCCAAACACACATGGAACCCATGTAGCGCCTCTACTTACTGGTGTTTCGTGAGCGATAAAGGAATACAATCCTTGTATAACCCCTGTATCATGTATTCCGATATTCCTCACAAGCCCCCAGTAAGTCTATGACAGGACAGACTGAAACCAGTGCGTGTGTATGTACCTGAAACCTGAACCCTACGAACCCAGATCCGTACACTCAACATACCCTGATCCCTTAATCCTCACAATGCTATAAACCCTCGCCCTTCTCAGTCTAATCCCCCCGAACCTTATTAACTTTACTCAGATAGCCTCTCTAAAACCTCAGCCCTACGCTCTTTCAACACGATCCTTAACAGCAAGTCTAAATCAAGAGAAATCTCCCACTAACAGGTTAAACCTTAAGCCCTATGCGCGATCCCCAATTGCAAATCTAAATCAGAAGAAATCTCCCACTAACAGATTAAACCTTAAGCCCTATGCCCTCAACGCCCTAAACTTGAAACCCCAATCCGTAAGCTCAAAACTCTATCTAACTCAAACCTCAAATTCTGCACCCTAGGCCCTCAACTGCTGACGTGCTGTTGAGGTCAGCATAATAAGGAAGCCCTATTATATAAGCTATAGTCTAAACTCCTAGAATCCCCCTAAGTAAGCCCTATAGTAGTCCCAAGAAGATCCCCTAGATAAACCCCTTTAAGGAGTTTAGATTATGGGCTACATATCCATACTCTGGTAACTCAATTTAATCTCCTTCATCAACCCAAAACCCTAAATTCCAACCCCTTTCCATAAAATTCAAGGAGTGGCAGCTGATTGCAAGGAAACTCCTTTGCTACGGCGAGGTGGGGGCTTCTTCAGGGTTGGGTTTGCGGATTTAGGATTTCGGTTTAGGGTTTTAGGGTTTAGAGTTTGAGGGTTGGTAGGGTTTAGGGTTTTAGGGTTTAGGGTTTGGAACTAGGGATTAGCGTGTAGGATTCTGATTTCGGGTTCATATTCCTGTGCTGTTGATTCCTAGGAGACAATGGTGGATGGAACGACTTTTGCAGCATTCAGTCCCGGATTCAGTGAATATTAAGGCCCCGGTTTGGCGCCTTTCCTTACTGTACAAAACAAACTTTTGGTCAAGCCCAAACTTACACCAAACAACTATAGCACCAGAGCTCGCAGCTCTCAATCTCGGAAAGACTCCATGAGCCAGCAAAGAGCAGACTCGGAAAGCTCATATTGTTATACTGGAGGGCTGCAAGGGTGATGGTGATAGTCTCCATGGAGAGGTCTTTTGCAAACCCTCATCCCTAAACCCTATAGACTCTGACCTTGGGCTCTAAACCTTAGACACTGAGCCCTATACACCAAAAAGCAATGCCGTTAACCCTGAACTTAAACCCTAAACTCTAGTACCTGAAACCTCAAACCCTAAACTCTACTACCCTAAACCCTAGACTCTATTGCCCTGAACCCTAAATCCTCCCTAAAACCAGGCCCGCATTGACGACTCCGCCCTCCATGCGGTTTGGACAACCCTGGACCTGAAGCTCCTGGGACAGGTGGTCAGTGCCTCAGATCTCTCCTTAGGCATATTAGGGGTTTAGAGGGTTTAGGGGGTTTAGGGTTTAGGGTTCCTCCTCTGTAAGGGGGAGAGGCACAGTAAACCTAATCCCTACACTGCAAACCCCAATTAAACCCTAAACTCTTTGAGGGGTTTAGGCTTGAGGGATTGGGGTTAAGGGATTGGGGTTTAGGGTCCCTCCCCCTTTCACGTCCCCTTCATGATACATATGCACCTGAATACGTAACGGTACCAGGTACGGGGCCTCTATGATTCGGGGAGCTAGGTGGTTTCATTATTAGGGAGTGGAACTAGCACGTTCGGGATCGCCCTAAGCCGTGATGACTCAGCCTGATATCACTAAGCCCTTATCCCGAACCCCCTTGCACTCCAAACTTTGATCGCCAGGCCTTAAAGATTATATAGCCTAGATCCGCAAACGCGAAGTCACGAAGCAAGAGCTAGTGGTTCTTTAATGGTACCTGTGTGCCTTGAATACAATGTATTCCACATCCGTAAGCCTGAGCATCTGTAAGTCCTTGAAGTCCCTCAACCCCTGAAGCCCTTACTACCGTACAGTCCCAAATCATTCAATGTATGAACGCAGTTTCCATGTAATTCTCCATCAAATATTCATATATGTCTACCGTATAATGTACCGGAGGTCTCCATTCTTTAGGTGCCCGCGCCCATAACCCCAAACCCTATACATTTTACATCCCTACAACCCGCTTTCAAGGGACCCTCTACATGTCTACGTAATATATATATATACATATATATATATACTGAACCTTAAATCTGAAACCCATACGAAAATATATACACATTTCCGCACCTGGACCCCAAAAGTATGTAAAATAATGGCCTTTAGGGCTATTCTTAAGGGTTTAGGGCTATAATTTTACGGTTACGGGGTCGAAGTCTACCGCTGCGTTTTGCTACATTTCACAAGGGGAACTATGCAAAAG
>CAJNIZ010009359.1:0-13172 GCA_905231905.1 Symbiodinium pilosum
GGGTGGGTGGGTGGGTGGGTGGTTTGGTGGGTGGGTGGGTGGGTGGGTGGGTGGGTGGGTGGGTGGGTGGGTGGGTGGGTGGGTGGGTGTGCGTGTACACACACAGCAACACTCGTAATGAACCTTATATACACGCAGCTAAACCAACAAAGAACAACAACACATACCCTAAACACTGGAACCAGAGCCCCAAATCCCCAAGCCCTTCCTCTGGGCTCCATAACGGAAAATGAGACGGAAAGTGCTACAATTGGGTGTAGGGTTTAGGGTTTAGGGTATACCCTTAACGCTGAACTCCTGGTACCGTACCTCATGGATCCTCATGGATTCCTTGACCACGCCACCCCTATACTACCCCCCTTTGGCGAACTAAGGGGAACTTGGGGCACCCTGCACTCAACCTGGAACCCTAAACCCAAATCATCTACACTCCAAACCCTGAAACCTAAAAATCTAAACCTAACCCATATGCCCTTCCCCTAAACCCTAAAACCCTACACACTAAAACCCCAAACCCTAAACCCTAAAACCCTAAAACCCTAAACCCTAAACCCTACACCCTAAGCCTTAGACCCTTGGTACAGTAGCCAGCACTCCTTCGTCGGACCAAGGCTGGAATCATATCCCGGTCTGCAGTCTCCTGGGCTTAGGGTTTAGGGTGTAGGGTTTGGAATTTAGGGTTTAGGGTGTAGGGTTCTGGGCTTAAGGTTCAGGGTGTAGGGTTTAGGGTGTAGGGTTCCAGGTTTAGGGTTTAGGGTTCAGGGTTTAGGGTTTAGGGTTTGGGGTTCAGGGTTTAGGGTTTGGGGTTTAGGGTGGCACATCATCCAGGGTTTAGGGCTGGCAGCGCCACGAGATTTAGGGTTCAGGGTTTGCAGCGCCATATGATTTCGGGTGTAGGGTAGGGCTTCGGCAGTAGGGTTCGATCTGAATGAGGATAGAAGTCCCCAAATTGAGCTGCAAGTGCATATCAAGCCAAGAATCTACACTCAATGGTAACAGTTTAGGGTTGCGAGTATAGGATTTTTAGCGTTCAGCCAAAAATTCGGGTGCTCCAAAAAGGGATCTGTGCGTGCATACTGCTGATGGAGGAATTTTAGCACCACCTAGCATCCGTAAACAACTGCAATGTTCTGGGTATGTCGTTGTACGGTGAACCAGGTTTCTTCTATCCAGAGTATATACATATACATATACCGATATACCTATATATATACATATATATATATAGAGAGAGAGAGAGAGGAGAGGAGAGAGAGAGGGAGAGACGGATACGCACGGGTTCTATTGCGCTAGTGTCAGGTCTGTGTGGGCGTTGTGCACTGGTTCGCTTCCACTGTCCGTAGTCCCGTTTGGCTCTTTTCTGACCAGGGCCCCCTCGGACCTTGTTGCCCCATTCTGCGGCCACCAGCTGACCTCTCTCATCGGTGACTGATGTAGGGTGCGGGCAGTACCAGAATTATTCAGCTGAAGAGCGCAAGGGTGCAGGGATCATGCAGCTTCAACCCTCACCCCTAGACCCTAAGTCTTGGGTACTGCCCCCACCCAGCAACAGTCTTTGATCGGGGTAATAGTGCGTGCGATTTACAATCAATATCTAGACATAGATATTATCCAATTCTTACTGAGGGGGGGAAGTATCCCACCTAAATCCTAAATTCAAACTGCTCAACTCATCAACCCTAAACCCACGACTCTAATCCTTAAACCCCTAGGATCCCCAAATCCTACTCAAGCCGGCTGTGGGCCCTAGGATCATGTAGCAGCTCCAGCATAACCTGGCGGACGAGAGACCTTCACCAACCCTTTATCCCAGAAAAAATGCCCAGAAAGCCCAATATCCCTGAATTGGGGAATATACCCTAAATCATGTGAAGGGGTCCTAATTATCATTTAAAGGTATCTTCTTTAACTAAGGTATATTGGGCTTTCTGGGTCCCTAGCTGTTTTGTCAGGCGATAGAAACCAAAGGATGTTAAAGCCTTCCTTAGCTGCTGTATCAAAACTAGAACTATAGAAAGGACGTGAGAATGAGACAGGTTTATTGGGATTGAATATGTAAACAAGCAGAAAGAACCGTGTCAGGACATCCCTAGAGATGGCAGTACAACCGCCAGTACAAACTTAAGACCATGGCTGTAGATGCTTTGCCCTTGGGGCTCATTTTCAGGGCTTGTCGTCATTCAGCCCTTGATTGCGTAGAGACACAAACATGTGCTAGGTAAGCATTGAGGCAACAAAAAAGCATACACTACAGTACACAGCATGAGCTTTGTGTACTGACTTCATGCCTAGGCACAGGAGTGATACAACGGATGTGAAGACAGCATTTCAACACCGCCATGTTGAACCATGGATGTCGTACCGACCATCGGCGCCATGCGCAAACACCCGCCAAACCAGAGCTCCAATATCCCCAAATCTGAAGACGCCTACAGTGGATGGAGTACTTCGTGCGCTTCTTCGGGCCTCCAGAATACTGCGAGTCGCATGGCAGCGCGAATACGGTGGTTCAAGATTTCCTCTATCCACAGCATCATGGCAACTTGTAGGAGGTAGGCCCCCCCTGGAACGTAGGAAGCACCCAAAGCCAGCCAGAAAACTCCTTTTGCCAAACATCCTGGAACTCAAAACTGGACAAGCCTCCGAGGGTGTAGGGCGGCTAGCGCAAACGGGGGAGGGGGGTTCGACAATCTGGAACCCTTGTTCAGGCTAATTAAGAAACCGGATACATCGTGGCGTATATCGGGGCCCCATATTTATAGAAACCCCCATATGACTCTCTCCAGCTGAATCCTTACTCCAGCATGCAGCAGAAGGGCGAAAAGGGACAGGTCGATGCTCTCAAACATGCGCCGCTGACCCTGTTCAAGGTTAGGGTTTACATAGGGTTTAGGGTTTAGGGCAGGGTGTGCAGGCGCTTGAAGTTAAGGGAGGTCGTTTCTGGAACATCTTAGGCACGCCTTGAATGTGAAGAATGCAAGACGCGCAATGCAAACTCTTGTACACGGCCTTAGTAGGGACCCAAGGCCACTGCATTTTGTTGGATGATTATGTTGATTCTAGCTGCTGCTAGCCCCGCTGCGCACGGCAGAAACCCACCAGAAAGCCCATGAACCGATGACAGACTATCTTCATCACCCGTCTAAGCCCAACGCCCTACAATCTCTTGAAACTTCTAACTGAATCCCAAAGTCCGAAAATCTCGAGCAAGCCAACTCCCGACATAAACAAACAAGTTCAGGGTTTAGGGTCTAGTCCGATATCGTTTAAGGTTTAAAGAAATATACCTCAAATCTTACTAGGGACCCTAGCATCATTGAGGGTATTTTCGCTGATTCTGGGCTTTCTGGACACTAGATCCTGAACCTTGTATGCGGAGGTGGAAGCTTCTACACATGCAAGACTGCAAGGGCTTACCTTCAACTCCGTACATACAACACAAAAACGCCCTGACCCTCAGAAATGGCATACAATGCGGTAAAACTCCCCTCGTGAAGGCTTAATACTACCACAAAATTTCCGGTAGCTCTGCTCCCATCCTCCTGAACCTTAGATCCTGAAACGCGAGCCCGGGAGAAAAAAGAAAAAAAAACACTATACACTCCCCAAATTGGCTATAAGACCCGTAGTCTGCACAGTTCCCTTTTCGGAGGTTCCATGTTGGAGTTGGCTTATGGGAGGGTAAGCGCTGAACTTCCAACCCTTAACCCTAAACCACTAAACCAAAACCCTAATCCCTAGATCGGTAAGCCCTGAACATCCCAACTACCTAATTATTGGGTACCTGGACCAGAAACCTTAAGCCCTAATTACCCCTATATATACATATATATGTATATACATATATCCCTTTAAGGGACCTAATACATGGACCCTTGTGGTAAGCACTGAACATCCCAGCCTCGGTGTTGGGGTGGGCATGATCGAACCAAAGCCCTTCCTGGCTGTCTGGCCCAGACCGCCGGCCGGGAGGATCTAGGATCTAAAGTTCGATCCCTATACAAACCCGTACTAACTTCTACTTGTTCCGCATATAACTGAATGTGTTTGTCATGGCATCTAATTTCTTATATCACTTTCCCTTTTTGGTGGTCTGGGACGGGGGGGAGGGGGATTGGAGCGCAAGTGTTTTGTGTTAAGCTACCTTCAGTAAAGAGGGTTGCAATAGTATTGTTGCCAAGCGAGAAAAATCCCGAAAAGGTGTAAACACAGTCCATCGACAATAAGAATGGGGTGGCAATATCTCAATCTTAACAAATTTCCTTCTACTTGTACTACTAGTACTACGGGCTGCACTACCAAGTCCTACCCCCACCCACTGGCTCATTATTGGGAAGCCCCCCCCCCCACGATCTGTAGACCAATGGTCTAAAAAAAAAGATGTGGAGGAGATTCTTTACTGGGAGGTTGGCATTAGGGGTTTAGGGCTCGGGGGCCTGCCACAGACTCCTCAAAACAGCGCTAGGGTCAAGGGTTTATACGGCCCAGCGTATGTATCCACCCCTAAACCCTAAACCCTAAACCCCTACACTCTAAACCCTAAACCCCTAGACCCTAAACCCCTACACCCTGAACCCCTAAACCCTAAACCCCTAAACCTTACTACCTACTTGGGGGGATCCTGGAACTCCTAGAGGCTTTTGGGCAACCGACTCACCTATTCATGGCTTCTGTCAGGGTCACGGTAGTGCTTGGGGTTTAGGGTTAGATCCTATAGGGTCATTGTAGGATGTGGTGTTTAGGGTTTATGGTTAGTTTTTATACGGTCATTGTAGGATTCTTGGGGGGATATCAGAGCTTGGGGTTGTGCAGGAATCATCTTGAACAAAATCCTGTTTTTTTCCATGAGCAGTGTTGGCCCTGACTTAGAAATGCGGCCCCTTGAATGTCTTTGGCGGCTCACTAAGAGTTTCAGGTCAAGGGTATAAGATTATCTTTCCTGTTCTGCCTTCCTATAATGGTTAGGGGGAGGGGGCCCCCAATAGTAACGGACCATGGCAACTGAGTGTTAGGGTTTAGGTACCCCAGTAGTACTTGTTTTTCACTTTTTTCGTCTAGGGTCTCCTTATTAAGGATGCACACTAGGAAAAGGGGTCCCTAAAAGCGAAACCCTAAACCCTAAACTTCCTACTAGTGGGTTACCGGGGAAGCTACAAGGTCTGCAGCGTGGGCACTACTGTTGATACTAAAGCACCTGCATGATCTTACTATGCCAGAGTGCCATAAGTCCCAAGGTACAAGGTACTTAGGGTCATGTATATCCACGGTAGTCGCCGTACAAAGCTTTTGGAACACTCAGTTGATCCTAACCTTTTAGTCTGAATCAAAGGCCAGAGCTATAGGCATCGAGCTTTAAGCCGTCACTGGTTTGAGGCTTAGGGAATATGGGACTATAATATACAGGGGTTGCATAGGGATTCTAATCCCTTATTCCCTACTATAAGAACCAATAAGTTTAAGTCACCTAGCCTACACGTTACACCCTGCTCCCGAAACTGTTTTGAACTCCCGCAAACGCTCAATCCTGCTGAGGTCAACGGACCGCCAACTTTGAACGCTTACATCCGGAAACCCCCATGTAAACCCTAAACCCTAACCTCATCAAGTACCCAAACAGCAGGCAACTAACAGGGTGCTATGTTCCAAATGTTATAGCCTGAACAGAAAAGGAAAATGACCCCCTAGTACGTTGTACTCCCATCAATAGGGAGACCCCGACATAGACCCCACAAAGCTCCACTGCTTATTATGGGGACCTCCAAAACGGGACCCCTGAAATGGGAATCCCTAAATCCAAATCCCTAAACCTATATATCTATGTCTACATCTATATAAATATATATATACATTCATCCCTAATATGGCCCCTACATGTCCTCTATAACCCCAAAATGGCCCTAAACCCTAAATCCGAATTCTTTGAAAATCCTATTTGTGCACCGGAACTTATAGGGTCTGGCATGGCGATCTCTGGGCCCGCGAAAGTTTTCTAGGAACAGGATCCTCAGAACTTAGGGTCCAAGGTTTTAGAGTTTAGGGTTTAGGGTTGAAGGTTTAGGGTTTCAGGTTGAGGGTATAAAGTTTAGGGTTTAGGGGTCAGGGTTTAAGGCTCAGGGCTCAGGGCTCCTCACGCTGCAGCCAGCGTAAAGGTCCCTACTCGGTGTCTGAAATGCCCATATTGTCCCCCTTAAGTAGATAGAATTGGGGTATATGGGGATCTTATGCAAATATACCCAAAGCCATATTCTATCTACTTAAGGGGGACTACACACCCACTCCGCGCCTTCCAACGGCCACGCCTTGGGGCAGAGGTTCTTTCTTGAATGGCATGGTTCCCAACACCCAAAACCCTAAACCTTTGAAAGCCAAAGGCTGTCGCCCTATCTCCTGTGGGTACAGGAGCTCATTTTCGAGACCTTGATGCTGGGTACTGGAAAGAAAACTTGGGCAGGAGCCTCGGGGTAAGGCTCCCGAAGGGAAAGGAACTACCCGTGGTTCCGTTTAGGTCTGCAGGGTTTAGGTTGACTCATGGGTATAAATCGGATGGTTGAATCGAGCGCAAGCTGTGCAAAATTGCCACCTAAGCGTTCCGTTGCTCTGCAGGTAGGGCTTGGGATTGGGGCATTTGAGGGTTTGGGGCCCATGAATAAAGCTTGAATACACATACATTTCTACAGACGAATATCCGCATATGAATCTCATCTGAACAGATAACTGAGTATCTACATCTAATACTTATCTGCAGATAGGTCTATAAATAGGTACATAAATAGAGAGAGAGAGAGAGAGAGAGAGAGAGAGGGGCCGGGCAATCTTCCAAACTGCTAACACAATTGAGAGATGAAAACAGGCCCCAATCTAGGGCTTCGGGCGTTGAAGCGACATCTTTATCGGATCTGCATGGCTGGCAACAAGTTAGAGTTTAGGGCTTCTGCGTTTCTCCATATGCGCGTATATCATCAGAGGGATAATGGGTAATCACGGATCGATTTTACGAGCTCAGATAGACGTAGCGTCCAGGCCCCACGAACCTCCAAGCCGCGTGCAAGCTTGAAAGAAGTTTTCGCATGGTTTCAAAAACCCTGCGGAAACCGGCATCATCCACCTCCCTGTTTTGTATCCATCTCTAAGAGTGGGGAATGCAATCACAACTGCCGCGATAGGGAGGAGCTCCTCACCAACCCTAACCCATGCAACATCAGCCACAACTTGCGCACCATGGCCGCAGAGTACACGACGCAGAAGGCATGCTTCCACAGTGACCGTCCCCTGAGTCCTCAACTAAAAACCCATCTAAAAGGATCCAGGTAGCTATGCAGTATGAATTTGGGGCCCAAGCCGCATCCAGAATAGGTACTTGGGGCCCTTAGTACATACTACATGGATACATGGACTATATGGGCATGAACCCTCAACACTAAACCTAAACCCTAAACGCTTAAGCCGCCATGCTGTATTCATAGTTCAGAAGCATGATCTCATGGAGCTTACAGCAGGTTCAAATTCCCAATGGGTGTAAGACATACTACTATGTGACTATGTGCATTACCTATCCTACCTGTAAGCCTGAGGTTCACATCGTCTTAAGACAGAGCTGTCCACTGGCAAACCCAAAAAGTCGGCCCATCTTCAGAGGTTGGATACTACAGAAACCTAATAAAATCACCAATATTATTTTGCGGTCCACTTGAGGTACCATAGACGATAATTATACCATCTGAGGCACCATAGACCAGAATTCGCCGAGGCTATCAGGCGTTTGGAATCTTCTAAAGACCCTCTCTACTCCCCTTGCAGACCCACCCCCCCCTTGCTCGCCCCCTCCCCCCACTTCCCATGGTGGGTGGGGCGGCCTAATTAATCCAGCCTGACCATCCCACGTCAAATTCCAGGCTCAAGGCTTTCTTTCTCTTCCAAAACCTCTTTTTTGTTGCCTCCACCTCTCCCCTTCGCCCCTCCCCTCCATGAATGCTGGAACAGGCATGCAGCAAACACGTCTGAAGTGAGGCTTACCTCCGTTACTCCCTCGACCCTAAACCCCACGTGTCAACTACATGCAATGACCTATTTGTATGCTCCGCACCCCACCAGCCGAGCCGGGGGCGCGATAGCGCTTATAATTCATTTATAAGGAATATGGAAGCATGATATTGAGCCCCTGTAGTACTCACACCTTAAACCTTGAATCCTCAAACGCAGACCTCAACAGCTCCGAGCCGCACAACCTTGAACCTGCAATGAAACTCCTGACTCCCTGCAACCCAGATACCCTCAAACCCTGAGCCACCGATGCTTTGCGAGGACAGGCTAGCAGACTCCATAAGCCCCATAGAGCAGCATTACTGGGATACTCACAAGGATTTCGTGGGCTAAATACTCCGACCTGTATAATTCCCTATATAACCCCCTTCAAGAAGTTTAGAACCCTAAACCCTAAACCTGCTAAAATCCTCTGAATAGCCCCCTCTATAAGGAGTTTAGACTAAGTATAAGCCCCATATAACCCCAATATAACCCCTAGTTGTTTCCATGTTCTTTTCCATTTGATTCTCTATTATTGGGTATCCGAGTCCCGCGCCCATCATCCAGCGCGCCCAGCCACTCAAGGACAGGAACGTCCCAACGGGACATGGTCCTCGCCGTCTCCTTTTGCCCGGCTCAAGATTTAGGGTTTGATGCGGGGATAATGGACCCTAAACCCTAAACCCCTTAACCCTAAACCCCTAAACCCTGAAGCCCCAAACCCTAAAGCCCTAAACTCTAAACCCAAGAAAATGGAAACTACTATAGGGTTTAGGATTTGGGACTTAGAGGCTGACTAGGGTTTAGGGTTAGGGGTGTGCCCTTACGGTCCACGTACTCAAATAGTAGATAGTTCGGGCCAAGCGGGTTCCAAGGTAGGTACTCTGGCCACAAATTACATGCTCTTTAGGTAGGACCCGTAGGGGTAGGGATTGATCTGAGGTGGCCGATGACTTGTCGAGACCAACACGTTCGTGAGAGAAGACTGATTCGATCTGCAATCGCAGGGAGCTGCAGGTTACACGCTATTCTTACCCGGGGTTAGTGAGGAATATGGGAATATGTTCTATCGAGATTACTGTGTATTCCTTTATCCCTTACCAGCAACCAGCTTACTTGAACGCGTATAACCTAGCAGCGTAGTCGCCATACTCAGAAACAACTCCAGGGGCAGGCTTTGCGAGGTGCATGTTCATTTGGAACTTGCAACAACCCTACCCTACCCCCTAAACCCTAAACCCTAAACAGTGGTAGGGCTTAGAAGTGGCTTGGCATATGGGTGGTTGTCAAAATCATGGTCCTTTTTTGGGTATACTAAATTCTAGGTGCCGTATGATAATAGGGTACCCGAAAAAGGTCCATGATTTTGACAACCACCCATATGTTTGTGTTTGGCGATTTTTGCAAGAAGCTTGGATGTTGTTTCCCCCAGCCTCGCTGCGGGGTTGTTACATGTAAGAAATACAGTATTGGGCCCAACATGTCCCTTGAAAGAGACCCGATGCTTGTCCCACAGCTCACCTACGAAATGAACCCTGGACCAGATGTTATGATTGTGTTTAGGGATTAGGGCTTTCAGGGTTTAGGGTTTAGAGTAACTGTTGGAAGTCCGACCCTGCGCAGCAGAATGTGCTAACATACCTAGGATGAAGGACGTTCTGAGTCTTCAGCACGTTACCCCGGTTTAGGGTTTAGGGTTTAGGGTTTAGGGTCTTCAGCACGTTACCCCCAATTCTGCAGTCCTTGAGCATTGCGTAGGTCTCCGCATTGAAGTCATTGTTGGGGTAGACGCCTCAGAGCTTGACCGAACTCAGGCAGCTTCAGTGGTATGGGAGTTTCTCAAAAAGGTGGTACCCTAGGGAATTCAGGGGATATATAGGGATTATATAGGGATTCTGGGGGTCCTTAAAGGGGATTATATAGGGATTATTTTGAGAAACTCCTGTATATGGGTAGTGCCCCAAAAGTAGGGTCTCATTTTGGTATTCCTAAATATTTGTTGCCGAAATAAAGTCTATAACTTAAAAGGGGGTTATGATTCTGAGATACCTCATATGGCCAGCAGCATGTAGGAGTGCGAGTAGGAGCAGACACATTTCAAGGCTCCTCCTACTTCGGCAATAGGAATTTGGAAGCATGCATGCAACCCTCAAGTCCGTAGTTTCAGACATGGAAGTTTCTGTAAACTGAGGTTCCCTTTTTTGGGATCTCTATAATGATGCCAATATATTGGGATTTACTTGTGGGTCATCCCATTTATGGATAATGCCACATGGAAATTGTTGTGCGGCTTTGCAGAATTGATTTTGAGCTTCTACCCTGAGGAAAGAACAACTTCACCCGCAGATCACATCCAGAACCTACAGGGTTCATGTGAGCCGTAGTCTGAACTCCTAGTATCCCCCTTAATAAGCACTTATATGCTCCTCTGTATGATCCCCTCTGCTTAGCCGTTTTTAAGGACTTTAGACTATAGCTCATGTGAGTATATGGTAAATACTTCGGGCCCCAAGGATTTCCCAGTAAGGTACTTAAAGGCCCAAGTAACCCAAAACCAACTAACTAACCCTTAAACCCCTGAACCCCTAGGCCCTACCTGTAACCCCAATCACCTAAAGCTTCATGGGCTTTACCTACTCAGCTGTAGGTACTCGAGGTTACGGGTAAAGCCTGAACCCCAAATCCTCCCTAAACCCTAAACCCTAAACCCTAAATCCTTAACCCCCAAACCCAACAAACCAAAGCCTTAGCTCGGCGCCGCCAAGAATAGGCATGGCATCCAAGGCCAGGGACATGGAAATCAGGTCCAGGAGGCCTTGGAAAGGGAGTTTAGGGTTTAGGGTTTAGGGTTTAAGAGGGTTTAGGGTTTAGGCCTGAGGGTCAGGGGGACTTAGTAAGTAGGATAATAACCCCTATAACCCATATAGTAACCCCAATTATCCCCATTATTAACCTACTTACTAAGTCCCCCTAACCCTCCAAGTAGGGTTTAGGGCTCCAGTTACCTAAATAATGGGTTTCTAGGTTCTATATACCCTATAATGAAGTAGCCCAGTAACCTACTATTTAGGTAAGTGGGAGCCTGCCTTAGGGTTCAACATTGTGGGGAAGACATTTAAGGCTTAGGGTTCGGGGGTTTAGGGTTCCCAAGCCAAGTAGCTAGGGTGGTGTTCTGGCTTAATAGGTCATGCAGGATTTTGCGAATCAACACTGGGTGCCCTAAACCCAACTTAAACCCCAGCCTTGAAACTCTAAACCCCGAAGCCCTGAATCCTTAACTCTGAACCCCAAGCCCTGAACTCTAAATCCAAACCCCAAACCCTGACTCTCAACCCCAAACCCTAAAGCCTAAACTCCATACCTTAAACCCTAAACAAAAAGATAAGTAGTGCTAAAAAAAAAGTAGTAGCACCAGTCATAATTTAAAAATGACAACAACAGTAATACCAGTAAGCCTTTCTCACCCTAGACCTTAGGCAATACGGCAACGGCCTTGCTCATACCGGTGCTGGACTGCTCGGCGCTCGCCAGGCGGACAATGCGCTAAACCCTGCGTGTGAGCATTTTGCAGGGAGCCTGTTATTACTGTCGTTAGGCTGCATATTAGCACTATTATTGTTGTCAAACTATTACTACTGTCATTCTTATGAATGCTATTGTCTTTGGAACCAATTTTTGTTATATTCCTATCATATATTGGTAATAGATTACATCGGCTGGAGAGGAGACGGAGACAGGGGGGAGGGGATTCTGGATTTGGGATTTAAATGGGGACGGGGAAGGGACCCTAAACCCTAAACCCTAACCCTGAACCCTAAACCCTAAACCCTAAACCCTAACCCTGAACATTTTGAAGGGGAAGAGGGTTCAGGTTCCGCGACAAAGAAGGGGCTTCAGGATTTAGGGGTCTGAGTGCTTCTATGGCGTGCCACTTAGCTTTGAATGCCCCTAAACTCTAAGCCCTGAACCCCTAAAACCTAAAGCCCAAACCCCTAAACCGGTGTGGGTACACGTTTCCTTTAAGTCAGTGGGAAATCAACTTTTGGGTTCTGACGTTTTGAAGTCGAACTATCTTCCAATGTCCGTCTCTTTTTTACAAGGCTAAGGATTTAGGGTTTATAGGGTTACAGGCCCTAATATTAGGGAGTTCTGCCAACCTACTACATGCACTTGGCACTGACTACATGCGTATGGTGAAAGGCCATGTGCTTGGGACAATAAAGCTGCGTCGTGGGCTATTCCCTGCTAAGCTGCCCAACGAAGAGTCAAAGCGCACACGAGGATCAAAAACGCCCACATGTTTGATGATTCTGGCTGCATACCCTGGGCCTGCTACGCAACTCCTATTTTCTCTCCTTACCCACAAGACATCCTTTGCAGGTCTCTGATGATTGTGCAGTGCCTTGCAATTTTGATTCGCGATAGCTCGATGTAATCTGCTCGAGTCTTCGCTGTCCACAGTGACGTTTTTTGGCGGTTGACGCAGTCAAGGCTATGCTCTTTTCAAAACACACGATACCCTAAAGGAGACAATCTTGCTCTGTATTGGAATCGCGAAGCCGATCTTTCGGCCGGAAAGCGAGACATGTTAAAGGTAAATATTGGATCATTCACTCCCCACTATCATTGTCCATAAAGACTTTTTTTAGTCAAGGGCGATTATGACTGCTATTACCTCTAATCGCTTCCCCCTAATAATAAACGTCCACCCCCCTCCCCCCCCTAATAATAAACAATCCGGGTGGTCAGAAATTGTTTATTGTTAGGGTGCATATTTTTTTGAGAGAATTTGGTAGGGCTGCATCTAAATTCCTTTTAAAATCAATTAAAGTCTTTAAATAGAATTCTTTTTACAATCAGTTGAAATCGAATTAAAATCCCGTTAACATCAATTGAAATTGAATTAAGATTCCTTTTAAAATCAGTTGAAATCGAATTAAAATCCCGTTAACATCAATTGAAAACGAATTAAAATCCCGTTAGAATCAATAGAAATTTGATTAAGATTCCTTTTAAAATCAATTGAAATCGAATGAAATTCAATTGAGATTTACTTAAAAACGGCTAAAACTGTAATATAACTAATGAAAATCGCATTCAGCTCTTGCATATAAAGTCCTTTATGAAAACATATGAAAATCAACCAAAAC
>CAJNIZ010009360.1:0-13477 GCA_905231905.1 Symbiodinium pilosum
AAGTAATGGTAAGTTTATATGTGCTTGAGGCTTTTGGGTTTCGGGTTTAGGCCCATACTAGGGGCCCATGGTTTAAAAGTTTTTGTGTTGGGAGCGGACGCGATTCCAACAAAACTGGTGAGGCGGATTTTACAGGGGCACACCAATTTTCAGCAACAACAAATCTAGGATTTAGTTGTTGTGCCCTCTATTCCATTTGTTCGTAATCCAAAAGGGGTATAGTCCCCCTTTAAGTAGATGGAATATGGCTTTGGGTATATTACATTAAGATCCCCATATACCCCATATTCTATCTACTTAAGGGGGATTATACCCTTAACCCCATATTCTATCTACTTCAAGGGGACTATATTATATGCATTCATGCTGCTTGCCCCTTGACAGCTGCGCTTGGTCGCGGCAGCATAGAGGAGCCAGCTTAAGCCCTTACAAGCTAATAGAGGAGTTTAAGGCTGATTCGGTTTAGGGTTTAAGGTTGCGGGCTTAGGGTTTAAGACCTTGCCTGGACCTCCCAAATACCTACAGTAATCGCCATAATTATAGTCAGTCTTTGGGTAACTCGAGGTCATTACAGGTTGTTGGGAGGTCCCTAAACCCTAACGTAGACCCATGATCGATAAAGACCCTTTTTGCTAAGGGCATAAATATTTGAATCCTCATTTTAATCCCTATCAAGGGCAGGGGGTCATTAATCAGGGTCTGGGTTACTCATCCCCGAAACCCTAAACCCTAGGGGTCTGGGTTAAGCTGTGATTTTGAGTCAGTCAAGGCTTGGAGAGAGTTTGGGGCTCAGGATTTGGGGTGTGCGGCTGTAGCTTTCTGTTTCAAATTTAAGGTTTAGGGTTCTGGGTTTTGGGTGTACGGTTTAGGATCTTGGGTCTAAGGTTTTTCACTGATCCTAGAGGAATTTGGGATTTGTACGGGGATTTCAGGAGTTTACTATCATGCGTACAAAACGAGATTTTTTCAACTAGCCCTAAACCCTTCAGTTCGTGGTGTTTGCGTGAGGGCCAGGCTGAGCTCTTCGCAGGGATGGACGCTTGGACACTTGCATGCAGGCTGCAGCCAGCACGTTGTAGGTTTAGGGTCTAGGGTGCTTAGGGTTTAGGGTTTAGGGTTTCAAGGTTTAGGGTGCTTAGAGCGTTTAGGTCAAGGATGGGCTTATCATGAGTTCCCCTAAAACCCCTCTATGCTACCCTCCAGGAGGAAGGTTGATACCGAAAATCCTGCATTATCCTGGAAAACTATACTAATGTAGATCCCTAATTAGTAAACCTCCTTCCCTTAATGGGGATCATGATAAGGATCCTCATATTAAGGTTCTTAAAAAGGAGGTGGTTTATTAATCAGGGGTCTAGACTACCATAGTTCCCAAGGTTTGGGTAGTCAGGGTCATGCAGGATTTTAGTATCGACCATATGATAAAATGCGTATGTTTAGATATTGTCCCTGTAAGTTATCATGTAATACATGTGCATATGAATATGATAAAAGAAAAGTGTGGTTTCCTAGCTATGGCAATTTAGCCTAAGTTCCTCAAAAGGAGCACGCTGAAGCAGAAGCATGATCTAGGGTTTAGGGTTTAGATCTTGACCAAACCCTAAACCCTAAGCCCTAAACCTCTTGGTCCCAAAGCCATTCATCACTTAATTCTTTGCAACAAGGTCCGGAGCGTGAGAGAGAAGCTAAGAAAATCAAACGAGACGGGCGAGTGCATTAAAAAAGTGAATAACTTTTACGAGTACTCGCCGGTTTCGTTCGCCTGACTCATTGAATCATTACATGCGCGAGTTCACTCATAAACCCTAAACCCTAAGCCCTAAACCCTAAATCCTAAACCCTAAGCCCTAAACCCTAAACCCTGAACCCTAAACCCCGAACCCTAAACCCTAAACCCATGATTCATTTTCACTCACGCTCTCTTCACATAATAAAAACAACTTGGCTTCGGCTCGCTCCGAATTAGAAAGCCCTAAGGGTCCAAGGACCCAAATTAAGGTTTAGGATTTAGGGTTTAGGGTTTAGGGGTTTAGGGTGTGGGTTTAGGGGTTTAGGGGTTTAGGGTTCAGGGTTTAGGGCTTAGGGTTTAGGAAATCCATTGTATTTGGGCCCTAAACCCCGGTCCTTGGACACTTAGGGTAATAGCCCAGAGCATTGCGAAGCACACAGGCCCGGATCGCACCCGAAGACCTAAACTCTGAGGGTTTAGGGTTCAGGGTTGCCTAAACCCTGAGCCCACAAGCACTACGTACTTGAACCCTACCTGAAGCAAAAAAATCCCTGATCCATGAACCCACAAGCCCAAATCAAGCCCTCAAGCCTAGAACCCATGCTCTGAGTCAGGGTTACGGACTCCACCTGATTCATGGGGGCTTTTAGTGGTAAAAGAATTAATTACTCACATTACGCTCCCGTCAAGTGGGGTTATAGGGAACGTGTAGGCTTTAGGGCTTAAATTATGCAAGAACGGAGAATCAAGTGGAAAAGATTTCGTGCACTTCAACTGAAGCTGGGTTTGTATTAGGGCTTCACAAGGAAAATGGCCAGTATTTCGGTTTTACACTTCTTGTACAATTATGGTATGGGGTACCTCTAGTAGACATCAACATGTCTTTAAGCCCCTTCTTTACATAGATCAAGAGCCAGGCATCTAAAAACCTTTCGCTGAGCCCCGAACCTTAAATCCTACACCCTTATCCTTAACCCTAAGCCTTAATTCCTAAACCCTGAATCTCTAGATCCAGAATCTTCACTTGAAGCCTTGCTCTTCAGCTGACAGCGCTGCACCTCATCGCGAGCATCCTCGTCCGAATCTACTTTTCACATTGAGGGGTCCCAATCACTTTTGAAGGGCTTGTTTACAGCTTTAGTAAGGGATTACAATACTACCCCCCCCCCCCAAAGGTACCCCTCTCAGGGTTTAAGGAGCTAATAAGGACTATATAGGGCTTAATCAAGCCTAATAGGGTTCTAAACCTTGGGGGGATACCTTTGGGCCTTTGGGGGGGGGGTACTATTTGGAATCCTAAACCCTAAACCCTAAACCCTATTCAGGTTTTGAGCTTGGGGTTCAAGGCTTCCTTGGCTGCACCGCTCGGGCCCCGTATTTCTGAAGAGGGATTTGAGCCATGGTCTAAACTCCTTGAAGGGGGTTATGTAAGGGGTTATATAGGGGAGTATTATGGGGGGTATGAAGGGGGATACTAGGAGTTTAGACTATGGCTCATTTAGGGTTTGTGGGTTCGGGACGATCCAAAGTAATCTCTATATCAACACCAATAAGGAGCCTCATACTCCGTTTGTAGCCGCTATATATCCCTCTAGTCCTAAACCCTATGTATCCCTGGCCCCCATTTTTGAGCAATCCCCATATGGTCTCCACATAGCGCCTTATACGCTGCCCATCTTTGAAAGGACCCTAAGCCCCGGCATACTTGAAGTGGCATATAATCAGGAGGTTACAAACATGGTTACGAAGTAGGTTATGAGTAGCACGCCACTCCAAGTATAACTTCAGGGTAACATACTAGAGCCCCCTGAACCCAAAACCCTAAAACCCCTAGAGAGCCTTGAAGAGGTCGGGCCAGCGAGGTAGGAAAGTGACTGAGCGATAGATAGTCCTTTCTGACAGTACCTAGTCGGCGCCGTATGATAATGGGTATGCTTTAAACCCTGAACCCTAACCCCTCCTGAACTGTTGGTTGCGTGCCTTCGCGGTTCTCAGACGCAAAGTCTGTCAAGGAAAGGATCCTAAATGTGGTTCCCATGTAATGGGGTTTAGGGTTTAGGGTTTAATGATTTTGTAGTGTTCATGTCTCTCTCATTCCCCGAACCCTAGCAGTTTCCATCCAAAACCCCTAGCCCTTAACCCTTTTCCATCCCCGAAACCCTAAACCTCTAGGGTTCATGGCTTTGGGGTCCTCATCTTGAATTCACTAATGGGACATCCCTCACACTCGAGCTGCCAGCCGGACTGGCTGACGGCCACGCCTGCTGAAGTGGAAACAAAGGTTACTGGAGGATTTAGGGTTTGGGGTTGAGATTTAGGTCTCAGGACTCAGGGATTTAGGATTTAGGGCTTAGGAATTAGCAAGTTAGGGCTTAGGGTGAGGATTTCGGGGAGTAGGGCTTGGCAAACCACATCAAAAAGCCATGGAACATTCACAGTTTACGGGGCTTGGTCTGGAGTCTGGGCAATGCATGCAAAGCCTTTCGCATGCTTGTCATGCAGTGCAGCTGCTACCGACACTGGTATTTACAGCTTGAAACACTGCCCACAGCACGTATTTTGAGCTTTTTGTTGCGGCTTAAAGAGCTTTTTAAGGTCCCCAACTTCATGAGTATCATGGCGCCTGTTTGTGCCTGATTTCCTTCTTGACACCATACATATGAGGTTCCAACAGTCTCCAAAAACCCCAGGTATGTTGAGGTGTCCAAGCGCTCGCGCGCGCCCCTGCCCGGGGGACTTAGTATGTATACTTATACCCCCTATAAGTCATATAATAACCCCAATTATCCCCATCAACCTACTTACTACGTCCCCCCCACCCTCCAAGTTTGCTGTACGCATGCAATTCTCGACTTCTTGCCATCCAACGGCCACCTTTTGACTTGAAGGCGTTCAAGAATCAGTGAGTTAAGGGTTACCTGAACCCTGAAAGTATGTAAAATAATGGCCGTCATGGCTGTTATTATGGGTTTAGGGCTATGACTTGCATACTTTTGGGGTTCAGGTCAGGGTTAAGGGTTCAACGGGCCCCTGTCAGAGCCATTTGATGTTGCAAGGGCTGCTGAGGTGGATGCCTGGGCCTTCATGCTTACCGTAGCGGCCTGAACAATTGCCAACAACGATTTGGACGTTAATTTGAGGTACGTTACACCAGAACTATACAAGGAATCTTCGGCCATTAAATTTGGCAATTACGCAGGCTTCTACATACACGGCTGACCGTACTGTAGGGTTCTGAATCACAGCAGTTGTTTGAGGTCAACGTGTGATCACTTAAACCCCTAAACCATAAATCCTCAAAAACTAGGCAGCACACCGGATACTACTTCCCAGCCTAGATGGGTCAGCAATCACAGGCGCACTAAACCCTGTATAATTGCAAGCGCTAGCGCGCGCTCGCCTTGGCTGTTGGGTGCACAGAAAGCACTGCTCACTCATATGCAGGGTGTGGGGCGGGGCAGGGGGTGCACGTAAACCCGGAACCCTTCACCCCATGTATCCCAACATTGGGATGGGGCGACCCCGCTGGAAGTCTATGCGCACAGTCCTAAATGGGAAACGACATCGCGTCAAGGAGGGGGAGGTCGGGGTATCGGGAGGGGGGAGGGGGGGAGGGGGCTACAAGCATCACCTTAGACCTGGCACCTGGATGTTTGAAGTAGGGGAGTCGGACCGAGGGTGACAAATTTCAGTCCTGCAGTCAAAAAAGGCGTGGAAAGAAAGACCTGGATCAAGGATTCAGGGTTGAAAGTTTGGGGTGCAATATTTAGGGCTCGAAGCACAGACGGCACGTTCATGCTTCGCAGATGTGGAAAGAAGACCGCCAAGGCGCATGCCCAGCGCCGCCGCGACAAAAAGCTGGCAGCTTCGGCCATGGCCAAAGAACAGGGCAAGGAAAAAAAAACGTCGCCTGAATACGAGCTATGGATGTCTTTGGGCTGTAGGTTGTGGGGCCAGAGCCAAGTATGAGTGTTGAAGATCGCGTTTTGTTCACAGAAAATGTTCTTGTTCGGAAAATGTGCGGAAATCATCGGGACTGCCTACTTTGCCAAAGGGAAGAGAAGACCTCGGAACGTTTGAAAGGATGCATGTTCTGAACCCCTATAAATCCCAGCAGAAAGCTGGAGAAGAGAATCATCCGCCTATGCCAAAGAGCCGTCGGAAAGCAAGCCAAAAGTAAATTTGCCTAGGGAAACGTGCCCAAATCCTGCGCGCGTAAACAGTCCTCGATGAACACATCCGCGCTCCTGAGGCAGGCAAGGGGGGGAGGCGGGGCGGGAGGGGCGGGAGGGGCGGGGAGGGCAGGGGAGGGGAGGTTTAGTGGAAGGAGGCGAAAATCCAAACAAATGCCGAATTGAAGGAAGTCCTGGAATTTCATGTTGGATGGTGGGGCCTGACTAGGCCACCCCCACCGGAGGAAGCCACTGATTGGACGGGTCTGCAAAGGCGAAGTAGAGGGGGTTTTAATAGGGTTCCAAACGCCCTGAGGCTGGATAGCCTCGGCGACTTCCTCCTTGAACTTAGGGTTCAGGGAGGGTTTTGGCTGTGGTTTCTGGTGAGTGTATACAGGGTAAAAGCTTCTACCATATATTGAAATCCTCGCGCGCATCACCTATGGCGGAGGTTCTCCAAGTAACCCCTCGAAACAGCCCCTATCAAGCCTGCCATATAAGGATTGTATATGTATGTTGAGAAATCCTATAAAAAGAGGAATGGAGTTCAATAATTTCCCATACCAGTAATGACCACCGTAACTTCAGCTGAAGACTCCAAACTTGAACCGGCGCATGTGAGGTTTCACAGAAGCGCAGTCTCTACATAATCTCGAAGAGGAACCCCAGTAATTTCTTTGTACGTAATCCCTACATGGACCCCTTAGATTGCTAAAGGTACTCCAGCAGTTCACCAAGCAAGTGCCCCCAAGCTCCGAACCCAAAGCTTTACGCTCCAGGGTTTAAGGTTCAAGGTTTAGGGTAAACCTTACACCCTATCCGTACCGTACGTCTCCACTTCAAAGCGAAGAGGTAGAGCAAGGCTGGCAGCTCAAGTTCTCCCTGGGGTTGGATTGTTTCAAGCTTTTAAGAAACATGGGTGCATCTCGAAATTACGGGTCCGCTTCCCGGGGTCTCCCATCGTGAGATAAAAGATTTGTTCTGTTGCATGTCGGCTGCAGTTTGAGGTATGATGTAACTAGCGACATGAGGCCCGCATAAAGTTCGTAGTTCAAGGGCCTACATGGTCAGAAATGGGCTTTAAAGTATTGTGAACACCTGAAAAATTTCATGCTAGAGGGTTGGCAGTTGGGAACAAGATTCCGCTTGAGGTTGTTAGGCTCGTGCATAATGTATAAGCCGGAATGCTTACAACAAGTTTGCCTGTGAGATCCTTCTGCTTTAGGGTTTAGGGTGTATCCCCAGACCCGATTCAAATTTTTGGGGCCCATTGCCACATATACATGACGCGAAAGTATGTATGTGTATGCTTGTGCTCTGTGCGCTCTGTGGCCCCCTAGCCTCACCCCGCGGCATCCTTTCCAACCTTCTCCACACCACAAAAACATGTACATACAGCCGCACGTCCGCAGCTGCAGCAAACGAGGCAGGCTCTCCCCAGTAACATGCGCCAGAAACTTGTACAACAAGCCGCAAATCAGACAGGAAACATGTTCGCGCCAGCGTGGTTTAAACATTTCGAAATTTTGTCGTGCCACTTACGGTTTCGCGGTCTAGTCGCAAGCCCAATCGTCGCAAGATAAGAATTCAGGCCCGGCTGCGGGTCCTGCCAGATCCTGGATGCTTGGACGTCTGCCGTGCGCGTATGTCTTCGCAGGAGCCGATTGGGGGCAGCACTCCAAGCGGCTCGGCTCAAAAATCGCCAAGAAAAAATGCGTCGACATCTGGGACAATTTGCGCGGATGTGAGACGTTAGCGGAACGGTGTTGTGCAGGAGCCTTGTTGCGTGAGGTTGCTGGGTAATGCGTTGGCCGCGTTGCAGGCAAGCTGCAGTACTGCGAGCCCGCAAAGCTCCCTGCGCCTGCTTTTTCACGTCTTTTGACAGAATCTCTTGGAACCTTTTGTCAAAGCCTGGAAGTTGGCTCAGCTGCGGGCTCCTCCAAGAAAATGCAACCGTGGTACCCCCATCCAGCATGTGGTGATGTCGGCGGGTTCGGAGAGCACATCATGGTCGTGTTCTGTTTCGGAGTGGGAATAGGTGGCCTAAACCCTAAACTTCAGAGCACTGGACATTCCTCTAGGGTCCGGTAGAAGGGGCTACCCATTTCGAGATGCAACCAGCTTCAGATGTTTCACACCCCTTATGTAAGAGCACATGGCTCGAAACAGCTTGGGAACCGCAGCATATAATAGGTGCAAATCCCTTCATGAATGAGGGGTGTGGAAATTCTGGTAAGTTTGGCACATCTTGGGCTCTCCTGCATGCATGGAGCTGAGATCGGTTCCGGGAGGCCTTTAAGAACTTATGTTTGGGTGTGCGAAGACTGTTTGGAGCAGGCCGCCTGTGAACCATCAGAGCTTTGGGACAGTAGGGGCAATATAGGGATAATGGAAAAGAAAACTACAGGAGTAATATGGGTATATATAGGGATAATGGAAAAGAAATGGAAACCACCATGTTAGAATTGCATCACCGTGATGTGGAGTTAAAAACGTCAGACACATGGCAGGGATGTCCCACAAGATGTGGGAGTTTCCCAGCCTGAGCAAGACACAATCGCGAACCCTATGATCTCTTCACAATCCCCATATCCCTGGGTTAGGCTTGATTGGTGTTTTTTTGTTCTGGAGGGTTACACCAGAGGAAACATGAGGATCTCCTGCATGAAGCAGTGAGCAAGCAGAACCTGAACACGATACGTACCATTGTTTGTCCCTGATTTATGGGAATAACCTGGAACTGTGTTTCTCTTAGCCAAGAACAAAATTTCCAATATTCCAATTAGTTATTCTGTGTCCCCAGCCCCCCAGGTTAAACCTAGCTTGTACAGTGCGCAGTGACAATCTCATGTAAAAGCATACAGGGCGTTTGTGAGGAAGTCTCATGCATATAGCTCATGGGACCCTAGAATCCCATACAGCCCCCATACATCCGGAGTGGCCCAGAGGGAAGTGGGGGGCGGGCGGTGTGGGTAAGATCAGACTGAAATTCTAGAGATGTTACCGGGTTGCTGTTAAGGAAGTTAAATTAAGTTACTATATTGGGGAAACCCTATTATTTACCATATATACCCATTATGGTAACTTAATTTAAGTTCCTTAACAGCAACCCAGGTTATGGAGGCATGATCTTCGCAACAACTTAGGCGTCATCCCAAGTGTAGGGCCGAGTGACGGGCAGTTGGGTCCTTTGCCCTCGCCTATACCATCCCGAAGCTGTGTTCAAAGGGTTTAGGGTTTAGGGTTTAGGGTTTTAGGGTTTAGGGTTTAGGGTGTAGGGTTTAGGGTTTGTATGCTCCAATTCGGATTCATGCTAGTTTGTGAAGGGTGTTTTTTTAGAAAGGCCGGGAGTATGTAGGCCCTGAACCCTAAACTCCAAAACCTATGTAGGCCTCCCTTTTCCAGGGCGTTCCTGGTTTGCCTTTCTCATATCCTGCTACTTAGCAGGTTTTGGGTTCACGTTTCTATTCATCCCCTGACAATGAACTTGTTTATTCTTATGATTCCGCAAGAGAAAGGTTCCTTTTTGGCGGAAGAGATGTGACGGTAGAGCCATTGAGTCACTGAGCCTTTCAATTAATAGTTGAATGTTGTGCAATTCCTAGGCTGTGGGCCTACAAAACAAGCTGCGCGCCATGGAAAAAGCCTTCAACACCATCTAGTAGGTTGTCAAACATGTGTTCTTTTTCCTGCGCACCCAAAAAATCTTAGGGCCCCAAACCCTAAACGTTCTAACAACGGCCTGTTTGCTAGGTCCTAACTTCATGGGTTTCCTTCCCCTCTATACTACCCCCCTAGGTTCCCCCCTGATTAAGCTAAAATATCCTTAGATAACCTCAATTAAAGTGGGGAGCCTAGGAGAGGGTAGTATGGAGGGGGTGGTAGGGGAACCCATGATAACTATGGGCCTTAATTGGGTTCCTAGGGGCTCGTCGTGTATATGACAGGCATTGAAGGACTCCAAAGGTTAAGGGCCAATGGGCTTAGGGTTTAAGGCTCAGGGTTTAGGGCTTAGGGTTTAGGATTTAGGGTTAGGGGGTAGGGTTTAGGGTGTAGGGTTTGGTGTTTGGGTTATAGGTTTAGGGCTTGGGGGTTTAGGGTCGGCGCAATAAACTCTCAAACCGCATAGTTCCAATTTTAGAATGTGGGTATGCGCACGTGCAGATCCTACCTGATCCCCGAACGTAGGAAAAATGATAGCCCATAATCACTGAAAACAGCCCAAAAGGTCATGATGTTATATGGGTGGTTGTCAAAATTATGGTCCCTTTGTGGATCCCTATTATATTACGGCACCTAATATTTAGGGTCCCCAAAAAAGGACCATAATTTTGACCACCACCCATATACTGTGGGGGTTCGTGTAATTGTTACCTGCATGTCATCTGAGGTCATCTGAGATGTAGGGGGACGTGTTGATGTACCAGGACCCTCCTTGTACCCTTAATTGGGGGTATATGGTCCCTCATAGTAGGCACTTAGGCCCTAATGGAGGGTAGGAGGAGGGTCTAGGTATACATTGTCACTATTTACTATTCATTTTGAATGTTTTTCCATTTGGTTGCCTAAGCCCTACACCCTATAACCAATAAACCCTAAACCCTAAGCCCCTAACTCCTAAACCCTAAGATAGCCCCGCACCCCTAAGCTGTGAAGATCCAAACTCCTGCGGGGCTGAGCTGTCTGTACATGACAGCATCTGTTACCCACCGAATTATGGGGTGATGCCTGACTCAATGTTTGATGGGTCTGGGAGGAGCAGTTGGGCTTGGCCTGAACCCTTTGCCAAAGTGATTCCGTCATGGGCGGAGTGAGTACCTACATAGTAGGAGGACCTTGCGGAACCTAGACCCTAAACCGCGTAATTCGTAGTCCTTGAGAAACATCATCGACAAGATCTATTAGGGGCCCGTACTTTTAGCCTTAGAGGTTGGTGTGCTTAGTGGGGTGGGTCTGCAGTTTGCAGGATGAGGGCTCAGGGAGTTCGAGGTTTAGGGAGTTTTTCGGCTGGGAAACAATCTGCAGCCAAAGCTTTGACAAAAGAGCTCGCAACCTTTCAATTTCAGCTAACATCGAACCCAATGGAGGGTTTCCGAAACAAGGGGGGCCCAATTAAGACCCAAAACACAATAATCCTTGTTGCAGGTACCCAAGAAGGGACCCCTAGTGTATGGAAACCCCCAAACCTAGCCCCCAGCCCACTTTTTTAAAAAGGAGAGAAGATTCCACAGTGTTTTTTGAGGCTAGCGCGCGCGCCACTCCCAGAGCCAGCCGTATTCCACTTGAGCAGCGGTGTACTTGTTCAGCTTGGGTTTAGGGTTTAGGGTTTAGGGCCAACACCCAGGCAGGCATGTCCATCAAATTCGCCATCGGTTTTGAATGGGGATCTTAAAGTCCCCGATATAGAGCAATGTCATATTCTCCTTTGGGTATGGTATGCTATATCAGGAATGTAATCTTCCTTGGCTCCACCAAAAAAGCCACTCGACTGGGGTCAAAATAGAACTTTTGAGGTTCTCATCAGGTAAACCGCGCCGTAGGGCCCTACCTGAAGTAATATCACAGCAAAGCGTAACCTTGGCAAGCCATCGGATGGGATGCCAATGGTACTGTCTCTGTAAGCTATAGTCTAAACTCCCTAAAGAGAGTTATGTAGGGGATCTGATAAGGGAGTAATTATAGGGTTGTTAAGGGTGATACTAGGAGCTCAGACTATAGCTCACGTAATGTCCCACCATACCCTGCATCTATAACGCCCAAGGCTCTAGGATCCAGTCCTTTCCCCCGAACATGAGTAAGCTAAAATGCTCCAGGAACCTCAAGGTACCCATTGGGGTGTGAGGCTTAGGGTCTTGGAGGTTAAGAACCTTAAGCCTAAAACACTAGAGTCCTTAGGCAGCAAGTCGAAACAATGTCCAAATCGCTGCTCACATGTAAAATTGCGGATTTCAATTGGCACGCAGGTGTATCCAGCAGTTTCGGCACGACTGCCCAACATTCACGATTTTGAGTTTCGGTTTCAGCGTCCAGAGGACTTCAACTGGGGGGGATTTTGGATTGAGGTTGGTCGTCTTGTAACCCTAAACCCTAGACATTAAGCCTGAAGCCCTGAGCCGTAAATGACACAAGGACGGCTACGGTATCTGCACGCCTCTACCCCCAATAGCAAGCTCCAGAGCCAAGAGGGCATCGTGCACCTCTTCAGATGAGCTATAATCTAAACTCCAGAGGGTATATACAGGGGATTAAATAGGGGACTACTACAGGGGATATTGAGCGGGATATGAAGGCGGATAATGGAGTTGAGACTATGGCTCAGATGCCCAATCTACCGCACTGGTCGTTTACAGCCGCAAGTTTCGCATACAAACTACAGTTTCGCTACTGCGAAGGTGCTGTGTGAATAAGTACCCTCCCGGGAACTAACATGAACACCGCCAAAAAACCAAGAACGACTACAGTCTTTTCAAAAGGGAGCTATATGTAGTATAGTTTAAACTCCTTTAAAGGAGGTTTTCTAGGGGATTATATGGGGGACTACTGTAGGGCTTATTAGAGGGATACTGGGCGTTTAGACTATAGCTCATATGGGTTTCCATGTTGATTTGGGGAAGCGCAGCAGGTTTTCTGAAATGCTTGTGCCGAAGCCCTAGCAGGAGTGGGAATCGCAGGGTTTAGGATTCAGGGTCATTTGGAGGCCCATGGGACTTAGTAACTACTTATAACTTGGCTTAATAACCCTACTTATAATCCCCCTAACTGGGCTTATAGGGGTTACCCCAAGTATTCATAGGGTTATAATCCCAATTAACAGTAGTTACGAAGTCCCACGGGCCTCCGAGTAATGGTCGCCTTCCAGGCTTTCATCTTGACATGCATAACATACACTCCCCCAAACTAACATGGAAACCCATATAGCCCCCTTTTAGAAGGACTGTAGTCTTTATAGAGCCCTTTTTTGGGTTTCCATGTTAGTTTCCGGGAGTGTATTGTGGTCGCCAGTGAAATAAAGGTATGTGGCATTTAGTGTTTTCAATTTCACTTGACCTATACATTTGTGTTTTTTCAAGTACAGTTGCTGTAGCTTCTACAGTCTGAGATGAGCGGTTGAACGTCTTAGGGCTGAGAGCTTGGGTCTGAAGTAGACAATTTGTGGGAGAACTTGTGGATTTAGGGTTTAGGGTTTCGGTTCTCTAAACCCCAACTCATTCTTTCAATTCGCAGCGTTCTGAGATAGCGTCCCGTCACCGTGCACAGTTGGGAAGAATTCTCTTCCCAGCGCCACCCAAAAATCTCAACAACTCAACTTACAGATAGCTTGTTTTTCCATTGTAGTCAACCACCCAACCCTAAACCCTTCAGGAACTCTGAAGTTAGTTTTTGCTACAGGTCTATGGGGAATCCACCTCTGGCCTGGAAGGATTTAGGGTCTAGAATTTTGTTTAGGGCTCGATGGCATGGTGCTAAGGGAGGATAGTCCAACAATTCGGGCACGTTTGAGTGAACTTCAAGCAGACGACCCGCAGGGAAGTGGTTTGGGTTTGCCTGAAGTTGGTTCATATGGGTGGTTGTCAAA
>CAJNIZ010009361.1:0-13141 GCA_905231905.1 Symbiodinium pilosum
GGTTTGGGGTTCAGGGTTCAGGTTCTTCAGGTTTTAGGCTGGAAGAACGGGCCTGGAGAATCAGGCGGAAAATACAGCGAAAAGTGGTGTTAGATATATGTTTATATACACACATATCTATTTATTCATTTTTTGCCCATCTACTTAAGGGTTACGGGCTATAGAGGCTTCGGCTCAGAGATTGTACTCCTCAAGGTTTGGAGTTTTAGAGCCTAGAGCTACGCACACCCGCCAGAACGGACACGACAAACCCAAAACGCTGCCGTTAGGGTTTAGGGTTTCAGGTCCGGGGCTTAGGGCCCCACATGGGAGTTTCTCAAAATGGAGGTGTGGGGGGGGGGGTCTTGGGAACTCTGGGGACATATAGGGATGATAAGGGGATTGATGGGTCCCCATGCGAAGGATCATGTATCGGGGTTATTAAGAGAAGCGCCCATGTGAGCTCCACCCTGAACGAAAAACATAAGCCCTCTAAGAGCCAGACGGCTGCTTTCAATGGCCTTTGGAGTAGAGTTGTTCTAGAAATTTGTCTTTCTCTTAGGGGCCCCTGGAAATTTGCTTTGCACTTGGAACCCTGAAGCCCGAAAAACCCTAAACCCTGAAGCCCTCAACCCTCCCTGAACCCTTATGTCCTTGAACCTGCAGGAAGGTCCTCAGAAGCTTCCAGAAACCTTTGGCCAAAACCTTCAGCTGTGTCCTTTTCTTCGGAAATGCTCCACGCCGAAGATTCACAAGACTAGGGGTCTTAAATCCTGAAACCTTAAGTGTGGCAATTGCTTGCTCTTCTTTCCTTGGCTGCTTTTGCTTGCGCGTCTGGTAACTTGTAGCCAGAGTATCGGGCTTACGCTAACAAACTCCGACATTTATGTCTTAAGTTGGCAGCCGTGTGGAGGTTTTGAACCGGCATCCGCAGAGGATCTTTAACCCAGGTATTTTAAAACCCTAAGCCCTGAATCCCCTAAACCCTAGACCCTAAGCCCAACAGGCAACGTTCTCATGTCCGCCATTGTTGCGGCACTCTCGGGCGTGGCTGTAGCTTTAGGTTGCAACCTCAGCTTCAGAAGTGCTTCTCTCTCCATGGGGGAATTATATGCGGGTGGGGGGGTTCATAATACGGATTCTAGTATTTTCTGGTCCATTTTGGGTCCCCCTCTTTACTAGAAAAAAAGGATATTAGGGGGCATTTCTGGTCATGGCTGTACCTGCATTCTGGGCAAACTATCATGACCTCATACCCAAACAGTGGTTTATACAGAAATGTCCCAAGACGGCCGCCGTCCCCTTCTTGGAATTGGCTCGCACAAATTCAGCAATTTAGCCCGATCGCCGAGTATTGGAGTTCCGGATGTCAGCAGATGACGTAGCTTTCTGCGCCAGAGAGAGCCCTGAACGTAGACACCTGAATGAAGCACGATCGTCATGATCCAGGATACCGCTTTCAGGGTCCAAAAGCCCAACAAATTTAAAAGCCCTAAGCCCTACCTAAACCTGGATGTCCTTTTTGGGCGTTTGTGTGGCGCCCATCCCAACAAGTTATGACATGCAGGGTCCAGGTATGCTCTAATTTCAACCGTAAGCACCTAACCGAGAGAAACAAAAAGGACCTTTACGCCCTAAACCCTGAACACGAAACGCTAATTCCTGACAAAGTCCAGGTAACTCTAACTCCTCAACCGTAAGCCCCTAACCCCCCAAAAATGAGTTGGACCTCAACACCCTAAACCACTCAAATCCTAAACCCGAAAAACCCTAAACCCTAAACCCTAAACCCCAAACCCTAAACCCTAAACCCCAAACCCTTAACCCCAAACTCTAAACCCTAAACCCTAAACCCCAAACCCTAAGTCCTGACGAGGTCAAGGCTCAGGAATTTCCTCAGCCCTGATCGGGGCCGCTTGGCCCAGTGCTTCGGGTTTGGTAGGATGTTCCACTTTCCCTAAGGGTCCAAGGACTCAAATAATAGGGTTTCTTTAAAGGGGTTATAGGGGGATATATAGGGTTTAGGGTCCAAGGACTCAAATAATGGGGTTTTAGGGCCCAAATATCATAATATGAATGGTATTTGGGCCCTAAAACCCTACCATTTGGGTCCTTGGACCCTTAGGGTCTGTTTGAGGGGTTTAGTTAGGGTTCATAAGGTTTAGAGTTTAGGGCTTGAGGGTTTGGAGTTAAGGGTCTAGGGTTTCGAGTTTAGGGCTTTAGGGTTTGGAGATTTGGGACTTAGGGCTTGAAAATGGGAGGCGGTTAGGGACCACAGAGGTGTATCCTACATGTGGGGATTAGGGGCCCGGGTTCGAGGTTCAGGTGAGGAGTAGGGGTTTCCTTCGGGCGTCCTTCTGGGAGGGCTGAAGCGTTTGCGTTGTTTTTTGGGGGTCCAAAGGTTGTCCCTGCCGTTGCAAAGGGCTCAAACCCTAAAACCCGAAACCCCGACCCCCAAAACCCTCAAACCCCAAAACCGAAAGCCCCGAACCCCAAACCCCAAAAACACCAAATCCCCAAAACCCTAAGACCCAAAACCCTAAAGCCCTAAACCCTGAACGCTTGTATTCAGATGAGCGCGCTGCGGGTGAGGATTGTCTGATTGCAGCTGCGTTTGGGGTTTGGAGTCTGGGGCTTCTTGGTTTAGGGCTTATAGGGTTTAGGATTAAGGATTTAGGGGTTAAGGCTATAAAGGTTCAGGATTTAGGGTTTAGGGTTTAGGATTAAGGGTGTTGGGGTTTTGGGTTTAGGGTTTGAGTTTAGGATTATCAGGGAGTTTTCCTTTGTACCCTTAGGGCTTAGAGTTTGTACCCTTGGGTTTGGGCGCCTAGACCATGGAATATGGCCCTTAATAAGGGTATTTGGCCCAGAGATGCGCAAGGGCGCTCTTGATCCTTCGTTCGCATCGACAACATCGGAACGGACCACCAAATGTGGTCTTTTGGCATGAACAACTAGCCACCTATGCCTCATTTGTCACCTAGTCGACACAGCCAAATGAAGACTTTCTTCTTACGACGCGGTGGTCGCAGCGCAGCTTCAGTATACATTTAAACAAAGCAGGTGTCAGATCTCGACTTGAAGATGATACAGAGAACGCTGCAAGGATGGGGTTCTGCATGGGCAGGCAGTGTAGCCATATTGAACCAAAAACCCCAGCCTAACCCCCAAACCCTAAACATACTAACCCTAAACCTATGGAGGGCTGGCCGGAGAAATCCCGCAAGTTTACATCCATTTAGGAGCTTCTTCGAAACAAGCTCTACACACGAAGGGGCCCAAGAATCCCGATTTTATGGTTTAGGGGATTTAGGGTTTAGGGGAATTATCCTCCCTAATAGCTTTTCAGAGTAGGATACCCTCCAGACGCTTGAGATGCATGGGGGGTTTGGACTGGTGGATTTGGGCTTCCCTTGCGATTGGGGTTTAGCGTTCAGGGGGTTTAGGGTTTTAAGCCCTAAGCCTATTTTCTAGTATTCTGTTAGGACGGGTAACACTGGTATTAGTATACCGGTATCAGTATTGCTACTACTATTGTTTTCTTACTACCAGTCTTACCATCGTTAATTTTACCATTTGTATTACTGTTTTGAGAAGCTCACACATGTCCATAGTGGTCGCAATCATGTCTCCATGTTGCAAAACCGTACGGGGTTTAGGACGTAGGGTTTCGGGCTCAGGGCAAAAACCCTAAGGCGACGCATCTCTTCAGATGCCCATGTAGGGTGTTGGGTTTACAGCAGGAAGGCCCCTAAAGGTATCGGGGTACCCGCCTTTTGAGAAAGGCTTATCTTGCCCTGGTCTTCGGAACTGCAATCTAAATGCTTACCTTGGCCCTCCAATGTAGTTCCTTTTGGGGTTTGGTATGGTTTTTTGGCTAGGGCTCTTATTAGGACTACCAAAAGGTACTACATCGGAGGGTCTAGGTAGATGCTGAGACGAAAACCCTCAATCCTAAACCCAGGTTTGCATCTCTACATCGCTCCTGCCACCACTCGTGAATGCTGGGATGATGCAGCTAGTCTTGGAGTTTAGGGGTCAGGGATTCGGGTGTAGGGTTTAGAGATTCGGGTTTTGGGTTAGACTTCGGGTTTTTAAGGTTTTTAGGTTTAGGGTTTAGGTTCCAGCTTTTTGTTTATAGGGCGTGAGGCGAAGGGATTAGGGGTCTCGGGTCCAGACATTATAGGACGACAGGTTCAGGGTTCAGGGCTTAGGTTTAGGATTCAGGGCACAGCTTATCTTAAGTTTTCCCTGTTGGGGGCGGGGGACCTATCTTCGACCCATGCTCCCAAGCTTGGGATCATGAACTCATACATTGCTTCCCAAAACTGATGGGGCAAGGCTTACTAATGTGCTTAGGGATCTTAGTGTGTTTTGGGTTTAGGGTTTAGGCGCTTGTGAGGTCCTTCCAGAAACGTAACTGCATGGAGAGGCTCCCAATTGCGCCTTGTGACCGGGATGCGACTTCTGAGAGGTTCTTTAGGAGAAGCTGCCGCAACCCCAAATCGTAACCCCTGAACGCTAAACCCTAAACCCCAAATCCGGACCTGAGTTTCTACTCCAGGTGGGGGTTTCCCAAAATTAGGGGTACCATTTTTGGGTTCCCTATAATAAGGACTCTAGTATTTTGGGTCTATATTGGGGTCCCCCTTTTTTGGGAAATTACCAGGTGGACTTTACAAGCGAATTTTCCGAAGCTGCGAACCCATGGTGGATTCTTGCTCAGCGAGCCCCTGGTCTTGGCTTTAGTTCGGGTTCAGGGGTTTTGGGGGTCCAGGATTTCAGGTCTAGGCGGTTTGTTAGGGGTTTTGGGGGTCCAGGATTTCAGGTCTAGGCGGTTTGTTAGGGGTTTAGGGCCTAAAGGGTATTTCGGGAGCCTTCCTGTCCACTAGCATGCTGTTCAAACTGTTTTACAAGGCAGTAGATGCAGCGTTTCCCAAGTGCTCTCTGTACCTGCTGACGAAAAAAGCGGCGGAAGAAGTAATTACAGCTGGCGATGAGCCTCAGCTTCTCCATCACAAGCGAGATAATTTAGGTGGCGCAATGCCAAAAGGCCATGGACGCCTTGCCGTATCATGATTGGTGCCGGAAAGTCACTAACCATCTTCCCAAACCTTGAATATTATGTTCCATAATGGTGAACTACCTCACATTTACTTCAAAAGTCCCCAAGCCAGAAACCTTAGGGGAGAATACTCTTTTCCAGTGGCTGTCCTATTGTGGGAAGAGGCACGGGCACGCCGCGGGCAGAGGGCTCACGGGCACACATGCACTCTCATAGGATTTCCTTTTTTATTAACGACACTAATAATACTACTTAATAGTACGTGGAGAATAGTAGTAATAGCAACAACCGTCACCTTATAGATCCCTGGATATCCTCATACTATCCAGAACTTATCTTAAAATTCTGGAAGTTGACTATCATGAGGTCATGCAGGATCTCTTCGTGGTGTTGCGGGTCTAGGCTTATTTAGAGAGTTTGATTCCTAGGCCTCCACCCACCAACGCTTAGGAGAAGGTCTGCTCTGGCTGGACGCCTGGGCTCTCGAGACTCGATAATAGGAGCGCAGCTGCGCATTGCGCATATGCCCTCTAACAACCTTGCGACCCCCTTGTCTCCTTCAAGACTATGGTGGACCAGCGTACCTACACGCACAGACAAGCACACGGGACCCCCCACAGGCACCCCACGAACATCCTACAGGCACCACACGGGCACAGCACGGGCACACCGGCAACACGTGCACACGGGCACGCTACCCGAAAGCATCGTAGATCAAGGAGGCCCCGACGCCTTTGCCAGATCTAACAGCACGCGGCTTCTGAACCAATTAATTATAGTGTAGGGATCAAGGGAGGAAAAGTTTCATCTAAACTTATACTGTTGCCTGTGGTTATGGTCGATTTCGCAATGCTGTTTGGGCATTGTGCGCAGGACTTAAACTTAACAACCGCACTCAACCCTGAGCCCTAAACTCTGAACCCTAAGCCATATAAGTATTACGTAGTAACTGAGTCGGATGAGCCACCATGCCCCGCTTTGTCCAAGGATCGCCATTTTCTCCATGTACCTGTACGTGAACCTGAGCTGTGTTGAAGCATCAACTGGGTTGCTGTTACGGAATATAAGCTAAATTGGGTTTACGGTCTAGGGAACCCTGCTATGCACGATATGATAGGCACACATGATGGTGACTTAATGTAAGTTAACAGCAACCCAGTCAAGGCCCCCAGGTTTGCAGTTCTAGAGGCCCACATTGTCTCCTACCAGAGCTGTATTGGGGACATGTTGGGGAAACCGTTTTGGGAGTAGCACGACCCTAGGTGTACACATCTGGAACCATGAAAAAGGCTGCTGTTCAAAATAGCGAATCCCCAAAAAGTGCTTTGGTTAGCATATGTAGCAGATTGTTTGAGGAACTTCTACATGGTAGTTCGGAAAAGCCATGGTTTTCTTTAAGTATCCCAACGTGTAGTAGGGAATCCCAAAAGGAGCATGATTGGGGCAGTACCACCTTTCGTTGGGAGTTTTCCCAAGTTAGCCTGGTAGAAACTTACATGGTTGAGAACTCCCGGAATTTCGACGTGATCCCATACAGTCCTAAATTCCCTGGGAAGCCTCACATTTTCACAGAGCTCCAAAAGGCACATGTGCCAACACATGTCTTTCCTGGACCTCTAGGTGGGACCCCACTAATGGCCCCCATATAACCCCCAAGAACGTCGAAGCTGCCACTTTTCCATTATAAGATTCGGCCTTTGGAATCCATTAAAAAGCATATAGCAAGCCAGAGACCACACGACAACAAATAGATGAGAACAACGAAGACCATTGCTTAACGGTCACTGTCGCAAATGGTCACCATGATGGTTGCCCATAGTATGAGGCCTTAGTCGCAGTTTTCGTAATAATATCAGTCAGGATGCTAGTAGTCTTTGCGTGAACATATCAATATAACTGCGAATAATTAGTAGTGTTAGTACTAACATCATCCAGCATTTTTCTTGAGGAGTCAGTGACACGGGACCTGGACAAGCATCTGCTACCCTAAACCCTAAACTCTAAACCCAGGTTTCCCATTATCTCTGATCTTTATATATATACATATATAACCTTAGGGTCCCTGAGACCGCCCGTTCTTTCGAAACTCCAATATGTTTAAATGCCGGACCGCAACTGAGGACGAACATCGCTTGCATTGTGGCTTTTTCGTGGGCCGCATTCAAGCCCGCCAGCCGCAATTTGGGTGTCCACGGGGAAGGTTGCAGGGTTTAGAATCTAGGCCTGCGTTTTAGGGTTTCGGGTTTAGGGGTCTAGGGTTTAGGATGTAGGGTTTAGGTTTGGGGAGTTAAGGTTGCGAGTGGAGGGTCATGAGTTTCGGGGCTTCAAAGCCTGAAGAGTCGCGTGAAAAAGGTATGGTCTACTGCACTTCCCAGACTCCCTAAAGGATCCAAAAAATCGACCCCCCCCCCTCCCCCCAATGTGAGCCCATTACTACATTAGGGAAACTAGGGGATTATTAGGGGGTTCCATTTTTTGGATCTTGTCTGGGTTTACCGATACCCTGAATTTTGAAGCATACCTTAACCCCCCTGGCATCCTAAGGCTGTGTAGGTTTTTATTTGGGGATACTATGGTACCCATGATAAAGTAAGATCATATCCTCCTTTTGGGGTATAGTATTTTATTTAAGGAATGTAATCTTAATGGGTTTAACCACCAAAAGAAAATTCCAGTTGTGTGATGAGTTTAGAGGCGGGTAGTCTCACAAGCCTTCCATACGCTTGATGCTTGGAGGGTCAAAGGGATTTCATAAGTAGGTAAACAGTCGGGACAACCTGGGCTATTGTGTGGGTTATGGGGGTACTTACTAAACCCCCTTGACCCTCCAAGTATTATAAGCATACTGCATGACTTTGAATACTTCAGACCCTGGCAACAGTGATGTTTTAGTATATTAAGGTCGAGGAGGATGCTACGCTTCTATAGCCCTTCCTAAGCTATGTGGGTGGGTCGAGGTGAGAGTACTGTGAAGACTACTCGCCCAATCATACGCTCCCTAGGTCCGTTAACATGATACTGTTCGGGTTATATCCAAAACCCTTAACCGCGCAGTTAGTGGCGCAGGGTTCATACGAGCTATAGTCTAAACAGCTAGTATCCCCCTTAGTAATTCCTATAGTAGTCCCCTATACACTCCTGTATATAACACCGTTAAGGAGTTTAGATAGCTCATGTAGGATTTAGAAGGAGCCGATGAGCTCCAGAACTTTGGTTAGGGTTTAGCGTTTGGGGTCAGAAGTTGTGGAAGAAATACGAGGAATGCGGAAAGCTGCAGTAGGGATTCGCTTAGCCGCTGCCCCAACCTACTGACTGGTTCTGGTAAGCATTAGGGCTTGGGGTTTAGGCTTTAGGATTTAGGGTTTAGGGTGTATCTTTTGTGGTTTGTTGGGATGGAGCTGGCCAAGTTAAAAGCGACCACTGCCTAATGTCACTCAGCTGAACAGCTTTGAAAGGCAGTCCATCTAGAACATAAATCCAAAATGGCCTTGCTTCAAGGTTGGGAATTATGAGAATGTGGTAATTTCCAACCCTACACCCACCCAAAACATAAAACTTCCTAAGCCCTAAACCCTCAACCCTAAACCCTAAATCCTAAGTCCTAAACCCTAAACCTTAAATCCTCAGATCTTCTAAGCTCTCCTAACCCTCCGAAGGTCAACGGTTAGAAGTATGGGCCCCTAATATGGGCCCTTAGGCTTTTTAGGGACCCTTAACGGTACATAAAGGGTAGATAGTAGGTATCTAAGGATCCCAGGGTTAAGGACCCATACTAGGGGGCCATGGTTTCAACCTTAGAAACATGCCCTAGCATCGAGTAGTTGTTGTGTTATAGAAGCCTCACACCCCGAAACCCTCAAACCCCCAAACCCCCAAACCCTTAACCCCATATACCCCATATTTCATCTTCTTAACGGAGCCCTAAACCCTAAACCCTAAACGGGAGTACCATGGGGGCCCATGGATTCAACCTGAAGAGCAGGTTCAAGCACATTGGCGGCCGCACGCTGCGTCCCATGGCTCGTGCACCAGCCACCAGGCTTCCCAAATTGGGTAGTTTTGGGTTTAGGGTTTAAGGTGTAGGGTTTAAGGTTTAGGGTTTAAGGTTTAGGGTTTAAGGTTTAGTGTTTAGGGTTTAAGGTTTAGGGTTTAGAGTTTAAGGTTTTAGGGTTGGTCTAGGGTTCAGGAACCCCACTAGTGACCCCAAAATACTGTGGTCCTGAGTATGGGAACCCTTTCATTTTGACCCAATAAAGCCCAAAAGTAAGTAGGATCATGGCTTTAAAACCCTCAAGAAAATGTGATAAAGAAAAAGGCGATTGTTCCGCATAGTCTTCAGGTTCAGGTTCTTCTGAGTACGTCGTGCTTGGAAGAGGATATCACAGTCGAAGAACGAGTTTTTCTCGTTTGAGGTATAGTAAGACAGGAAGAACTAGGGTTCAGGATGGGAAAGCAGAGTGTTTCCGCCTAGGTTTTGATGGTCTCCCACAAGTACAATTCCTTTCAGAGGGGCCGCACGGGATTATGTAAGGTTCTCATCAGAGCTCAAGAACCCTAAACCCTAAACCTCTTGAAAAAACAAATTGAGGAGCAGCATTCAGTGTTTCGGGGTTTGCGGTTCAGGACTAGCTCAAACCGGGGGTTTACTGGCTTGCTGTTAAGGAACTTAAATTAAGTTACCATAAGGGGTATATATAGTAAATAATAGGGTTTCCCCAATATAGTAACTTAATAATTTAAGTTCCTTAACAGCAACCCAGTTTAGTGTTACAAGGCCATAAGAAGATTACCCTTTGACAGAGTACTCAGGCTTATTGGAGAAAGTGCCAGCTCCGGCAAATGGTTTTCGGAGGCGGCTGAGCTACCACCCAAGCTTTTCAGTGTCAGTTCTCTGTGTGTGTAAGTTGATGATCGTGATGTTGGGTTTATCTGCTTTTGTTAAGGTTTTATGATATCACCATCAACCCTCGACCCTGAACCCTTGCACCGTATCGACTTGAAGTTCCCACAAAATGCATGCGAATTTCTTTTAAGTATAACCCGAATAACCACTTCTTATTGTAACTTTTACCAAGGGTCCAGGGAGCTTAGAGATATTCTTGTATAAACCGGGTATAGACATTGTGCAATTCGTAAATAATCCCTACATAATCAGTGTTGCCCATAATATTCCTATTCCACCCATCTCCGCTAAAAGGGTCCATGTACCTATGTGGCACATACTTGAGCAGTCTTCTACTTGGGGATACTAGGGTACACAATATGGAGTGCGATTCTATTCTCTCTTGAAGTATTGTCTTTTATATGAAGAACATAACCTTACATGGTTTCACCACCAAAAACGCTACTCACTTGGGCCTTGCAGCACTTGAATGGAAACATACTTCGGCCCGAAGTATCTACCATAAAGCCACATGGACCCTTTGGGGGCAGTCTGGGGCTCAGGGCTTAAGATTTAGGGTTAGGGGTTTACGATGTAGGGTGTGGAATTTTGGGCGTTGGGTTTAGGATTCAGGGTTTAGGTCTCGCCGTCATCATTTGGTATCCTAAGCTGGGATGCCCGAATTCCTAAACTTTGATCCTGGTTCCTAAGCCCCAATCCCCCAGATCTACTCCCTAAGCCTTCTTCCCATAAGGCACTTCCCTGAAACCTACTGTAGAGCGTAAATGATTACCCGGAGTAGCCCGCACAGTCTTTACGTTCTTGAGATAATTTTACACACAAAAGCTTTATTCTAATTGTGCAGGCCTCTACGTTTTCCCAAAACTTGTGAAGCGCTGAGGCATTGCAGGAGGAAGTGGATCCGGTGCTGGCCTCAGAGGTTTCAAGGTCAAGCGTGTCTGGCATAGCCATCACCATTTCAAGGCTCAGGAGTTGGGGTTTCGTGCTGTAGGTATTGGATGTAGGGTTCAAGTTCTAGAACTTAGCATTGATAACTTGATACTTAAGGTACATATACGCTTCAGGATTAAGGTTGGGGCTTGAGGGTCCGGCTTTCAGGGTCAGGAGACCCTTAAAGTTGCCTATAGGGGTTGTATGGGGTTATATTAGGGTTATATCTAGGGTTTGTATTCGGGATTATATAGAATTTATATTGGGGTGTAGGTAATTGATAAATAAAAGGATTTTGGTAACCCAAACCCGCAAAATTAGGACCCTATGCCTTTCATATGATGGCTTTTGGGTCCTAATTTGGCGAGTTGGGGTTACCAAAATCCCCTTATTAGTCGGGAGGTCTGCGATCAGCCAAAGGCAATCCCGGACTACGTCACTGTCCCGGCATTAAATTTGACCGCGACCCCAACAATGAAAGAATTTTGGTATGTAGACCCCCGATTAATAAGCCCCCCGCCCTGACTAGGGATAAGGAGAAGCATCCTAAAATTAAGGCCCTTAAAAGGAGGGGGTTTATTAATCAGGGGTCTACATCAATCCCGGCCCCTAGCATAAGAACCCCTGTGCCTGTCATATGATAGCCCTACACCCTAAACCCCAAACCCTAAACCCTAATCCCGAAACCCGAAGCCCTAAACCCTAAACCCTAAACCCCCTAAACCCTAAACCCTGTTCTTGACCTAGGGAGTGGTGTTACCCAAAATCTTCTCGTTTCCCAAGCCGAAGCCGAGAAAACCGGGCTGGAATGACTTCTCGCTCTACTGGAGCTTTGGGTTTAGGATTTAGGGTTTAGGGTTTAGGATTTAGGGTTTAGGGTTTAGGATTTTGGGTTTAGGGTTTTGATTACTGGACAATGAATCTAGGTAAGGACAAACCAAAGCCAGAACCAAGTAGTGTCCCATAATCGCTTACTTAGACTGGCTGCTATAGATGGCAGACGAACCGCTTGTGTCGGATAGAGGACCAGTTACACTGCGCTAAGACGTGATCTGCAATAGTTTACGCGTTCCAAAAATACCAAGTGGTGCAAGATTTCCTTCTTTAGCACTATGCCCAGCAATGTACATTCCCTGGAACTGTACGAGGAAGATGTGCAGACAATAATTCTGATTGCTACCCGAATCTTTGTCAAACCCTCCAACTAAACCTAGCGACACCCTAATGAATCCCTAAACCCTAGACTGCACAACCTCAACGCAATCCCGACGCCCGAATGCCTGAGTCCAAACTCTTCAACCATAAATCCCTCAGCCCTGATTCCCAAACCACTCAACTTAACCGATCGCTAGCAGTTAGGGAATGAAGGAATGGATCTGTCCAGTAGCCCCTTGTGTCCATTGTCTTCTCCTCCGTTCCCTACCAGCAGCTAGTGATACATCCCTATAACCCGCTTAACTCCTAAACCTTATAGTAAGCCTTATAGCAGCGACTCCCTAAACACTATCACTCCCGCACCCTGAATCCTGAAGCGCTAACCCCACAACCAAAAATCCACTGACGCCAGCACCAGGCGCAGATTGCACCTACAGTGCTTCGCACCTTCAGCCGTGTTTCTCGGCCTTCCAAAATAGATAGACCTTGCCATAAGCCATAAACCATTCGCGCCTGTTTAGGGTTCCGTGTTTACAGTGTTTGCGGATTATGGGGTTGCCCTAAAACCCCCTACCCTGACATCCCGCCTGGACCTTCAAGTAAGATGCAGCCCATCCCTCTAAACTCTTGAATTCTTAAACCTGCACCCTAAAGTAGCGCTATGCTGGAACTATGGGCCCCCGCCGGCCTCCCCCAAATAATTGGCTGGGGAGAAAATGAAAATGGGCGTCCTCAATGAGGCTGCCTAGGTTCTGAAGGGGCCCCCCAGAATTGAAAGAGGACGCACGAGAGATGGTCTTCTAACAACGGCCTGAAACTCCTACACCGTCCGCTGAAGCCCATGTAAAAGGGTCTTTGCGTTAAAGGAAGTGCACCACGAACCCATTGACTCTTGACCCCAATCCCAAATCTGTATACATGCTTTGAATTTAACAAAAACCCGGAACCCTAAACCCTGAACACTACGCCCAGGGTACAGAAACGCAGGACTTCCAATTTTCAAGGAAGCAACCTACCCTACCTGATACTAAGGTTCTGAGCTGCCTCTTAAAGTATAATCCTTCTTGCGTCGGTTTTGGACAGTCCTACACCTTAAACCCCCCAACCCT
>CAJNIZ010009362.1:0-13476 GCA_905231905.1 Symbiodinium pilosum
AGTAGATAGAATATGGAATACATGGGGATCTTATTATAATATACCCAAAGCCACATTCTATCTACTTAAGGGGGACTATAAGTATGTAAGGTTGGAACCACACGCTCCCCGGAAGGGCGGGTAAGTGTTTCCCTGGCTGGAATGTCGGGTAAGGGCTTAGAGTTGAGTGTAGGCCCCTACAATAAGGAGATCAAAAAAGAAGTACAATTTTAGAGTTTAGGGTCTAAGGTCTAGGGTTTGGGGTAGTAAGCTGCAGAATCATCTCCAGATACGGCAAGAACAGCAAGTGCACCATCATAAGGCCATACCGCAATCAGAGCGAGGTGATCATGAACTATGAAACTGCAAAGGGTTTATGGTTCAGGGGCATGCATGACAACAACATTACTGTGCTGACCCGCCACTCACGAAACATTCACTGTGTCTTTTTGTTCCAGGGCCTTCTGGGGGAGAAGTCGACAGTTTCCGGGACAGGGCTCGAGGACTACAACGCCCGCCAAATCCTTGCAGCAATGCGAAAGATCTGTACACACCTGTTGAATACTGGAGAAGGTAGTCTGTGATTGAAACTAGCCCCTGGGCGATTCATTCTTAATGCTCGTGACAGAATGTCTTCAAGTAAGGATTTTCGAGCCCCAATCCTTAAACCCACAATCTCCGACCCTCACCCTAAGCCCTGAAAGTCTGTAACCCTGAAAGCTGCTGTAAGTACACCTTATATCCTAAAGCCCAGACCCAAGCCCCAAACCCAGGGGCTATCAGCAACCGCCCTCAACCCCACAGCCTGCGACGGCCCCACGCTGCTCACCAGGAGGTGGCGGCGTCTCCTGACTTTTCACCAGGAAGTTGCTAGTCATGCATCTACGGGTCAGGGATCAGGGCCTGGAGTTCTGCTGCGGTCAAGTTTTGAGTTTGGATTTTTTGGAGGATAAGGTTTAGGTTTTAGGTTTCTAGGGTTTAGGGTGTAGGGCTTACGGGGGGAGCATGGTTTCAAATTCACGGCTTGGTTTTTGGCCTGAGAGGCTCACAAACTTCAGTGCTTCCTTCCTGCGTTTGAGCTTAAGGTTTGTCCCAGGCCTTGAAGGGCGTGGCCATAAATCCCATGAACTGGGGTAGGTATGGAGGCCTAAAATTGCTTACGGCACTATAAGGATTATATAGGGATTAATGGTCGTAAAAGGCAAGTCTCACTCACTGATATGGCAGCTAAACCTTAACATGTGCAACCCGAACCCAGGGCTTAAGATTTGCGCCTAACACACTACCAATATCATGTTATTAGGGTTCATCTGAAGTACCCATTCATCATGTATGAGCACTCCCCGAAACCTCCAGGTGGCAAACCCAAAAAACTGCTCCACAGAGAGCTCCATCACAAACATCTCCGAGCCAGTGGACATCGAAGTCATCTGGTCTGGGTACCACTTAGGGAGTTCCCAAAATTAGGGGTACCATTTTAGGGGTCCCCATAATCAGGACTATAGTATTTTGGGGTCTATATTGGGGTCCCCTTATTTAGGGAAACTACCACTTCAACTCTTTGTGCTAACTTTCGTGCACAAAGCATGACAGCAGAACGCTGTGCCGATCAAGGAGTTCCGGAAAGTGCACATCAAAGTGACCCTTTGGAGAAACGTGATCTTCTCCGTATTGTGCCTTGAGAATATGCTGTTGCGATGCTCACCGGTTTGGTGAAGCAGGCGTGCATGGGCCCCAACAGTTGCGAAACGCATTGAACATGCGTAGATGGCTCAGGATCGCAGCGCGAAGGTCGTTGCCGCGGAGCTTACCGGACGCAGCGAAGGGGAAGGCAATCCAGGGTGCCGCACAATCGGTAGAAATACTGTGCTGCCATCAGCATTCTGCGGCTTGAGAAGCGAGGTTGCAACTCTCTCCAAAAATGCACGTAGCGCAGAGCAGCAGGCCGTAGATCGTAGGTGCCTAAATGATGCCCAATAGGGTTTAAAGTTTGGGGTTCACGGGTGTTTGAGCGTAGTTCTAGTTTAACGATGTCTATAAGGATAATGGGGGAATGATACCGGCAACTTGTTCAGGCTTCTACTGTACCCTTCGGCTTCACGAAGACAATCAATGTCATGGAAGTTCTTCAAGGAAGTTCTTTTATGAAAGTTCTTCACAGCCCAGGACAACTAAACATTTGGTCACCCCCTTAAGTATCTTACTCTAAATCGGGAAATACCGATCATGCTTTGCTGAGCAACAAACTCGTCAAGCCTCCCTGTGTTGCCACCCTAAATCGCGAACCCTGAACCCTAAACCCTGAACCTTAAATCGGTGACCTCATCATCACTGCTCTCCCCCACATCCGGCTGCGACAAGACGCCATCCTCAGCCGCAGCGCTGATTGACATCTTGAGTTAGGATTCAGGGTTAAGGGTCTAGGGATTTTGGCGGATGCAGCTTGTGAGACTAAGAGCAGTAAAGGCTTGGGGAAGACCTTTGGTTGCTTATCCAAAATTAGGATTGAAGAAAGCCATCTACGATCTTGGCATCTGCGCTCCCTGATGTAAGATGCTGCGAGCGTCAATGCTCTCCGCAACTACGCCCACCAAAACAGAGGAAAACACGAACAACCTAAACCCACAAACCCTAAGTCCGTAGATGCATAGACACCCAATCTCGAAGCTGCGCACTCTAAAGCGTTAAGCCCCAAACCCCAAGCCTATCCAAGCCCGTGTACCCGGAATCCCTCAACCTCTGAACCCCTACCAAAATCCCTAGGGCCTATATCTGCCAATCCTAGAACCTCCTACCCTCAACTTTTTAAGCTGCCGTAGAATCCAACACCCCAACCCTACACCTTACACGCTAAACCCCGAACCCAACAACCCTCAAGCTGACAAATCACTGAACACCGGAAGTTCCCTAGCAGGCGGCCTCCTCGTCGAAAGAATCCTCCGATGCACAGAGCCCACCCTCCTCGTTGAGGCGAAATTCGAAGGGTTTAGGGGCTTTAAGGCTTCGTGTCCAACGGGATTGTTCAGGCACTCACGAAGCCGTCTTTGAAACACAACCTCGTCCAAGCAGCTGTCAATTGTAGAGGGATCCTTGGGTTCCGGGGGTGTCTTTAGGGCCTACCGGGGAACTGGAATTACAAGGAGAGTATGAGTCCCCTAGCAGGCCTATGACAGCCATCACTGTCAGACTCACTTCTCACGAAAAGCAAAACTGATATGGGCGAACGCAGTGCGCCTCTCGTCCGCGACCCATGATGGTTATGGCGTTCCACCCCCATGTCGCAATGCTGGGGTTTTAGCGTCTTCTGATTTAAGGCTATACATATATATCAAATAGTAGTTTCCATTTTCTTTTCCATTATCCCCAAGTATAACCCCAATATAACCCTAATATTACCCCAATAAGGGCTTCGGTCTCCAGATTAGCTTCAAGCTGCAGCGTGGTTACCACGGCTTTGTCCCGGCCTTTCTTCAGGTGAGCACTCCCGATACATACACCGCCTCATCACAGACCCTAAGATTCCAAGGAGCCAAATAAATTGGTTTTAGGCCCCAAGTACTATATAATGTGAGTGAAATATGGGGCCTAAAGTCCATCATTCGGGTACTTGGCCCGCTACAGGAGACACAGCCAATTTTCATGAGAGGATGCGCGTTGCTCAAATTGTGCTTGTCTCACTTCAGGGATACACTCCTATGGCCCCAATATGTTTGGCGTACTAGAGGGGTTTAGGAGCTTGGGGCTTGGGGCTTAGGGTTTAGGAGCTTGGGGCTTGGGCTTAGGGTTTTGGAGCTTAGGGCTTGGGGCTCAGGGTTTAAGGTTTAGGGGTCGTTTAACTGTTTCATGTTCGGGGGCTTAGGAGCGTCCAATATTACAGGGAGGGGATTGGCAAGAAATGAAGGAACAAGTTGTTGGCTTATGGTTCTTCTCAAGGATAGCTACGTGGATTACAGGCGATCGTTCCTAAAACAGTGGCCTAAAACCCCCAATTAAAGCCCAGACAGTCATTATTCTTCATACTTTGAAGGTCCAAGAACACCCTGAACCCTACACCCAATTCACCGACCCTGCACCCTAAACCCTAAACCCTAAGGATACAAGATCCCCAATGGCTCTCCTCCTCATCTGCTGTTCGGGTAAGAAGGCCGCGAGCAGCCTTGACCATGAGTGACAGTTCATTGATTGGAAATTCTCCCCTATGGTTTTGGAGATTCCTGGACTCTTTAGCTCCCCTTATTATATTNNTGGGCTCTTTAGCTCCCCTTATAATATTGAGATAAACTATCCCTAGCTACTTAGCTCCCCCAAAAGTATGGGTAGAATACTTAAGAGTTTGGGGGTCATTTTGCTCTTGCAAGATATGCATTTTTATTTCAGGGAGATGGGGCTTCTAAGCAATTGAAGGTCTATTTCCTTCTTTGAGGGCTTGAGATTAAGGCTAAGCCTTAAAGATTAAGTTTGGGGGTCTGTTCCAAGAAACAGCCGCCCTGAACCCCACATCTGACTGCAGTTCAGGGAGTGTAGGTTGGGGTTTAGGGGGTTCGGGTGAGGGTTTAGGGCCTCTTGCGGCCAAAACGACCTAGCTGTGGGTGAAAATGTTAAAACAACTTCAACCCTAGGAGCCAAGAATCGAACTTACTTTTTTTGGTTTAGGGTTTAGGATTAGGGTTTAGGATTAGGGCTTAGAGTTTAGGATTAGGATTTATAGTGTTTAGGGTTCAGGGATGTTTAGGGTTTAGGGTTTGGGGTAACAGTTTAAGCCATGAACAGCGGATACTCTTCAGGTTTTAGGTGTGCATGCCACTAGGAAGCTAGGATGTCATTGTGCGCGCTGGAGGGCTGCGTGCTTACAGTTACCGTTGATGGACAACATCCCACGAACCCTTACCACACTACAGCTGGAGAATTCCCAGGGTTGCATCATATAAACTCATACAGGCATGTTTAGGGTTTAGGGTTTTGGGTTTAGGACATGTAGGTCCGGTAACGCACCCTTACTTGGATCCTACCCTCAAGCTTTTGGACCTTCATACTGGGATCCTGCCCGCAAAGCCCAAGCCTTCCCCCACAAGCCCATACGGGATTTGGTTCATCAACTGGATGGCCTTTAGTTATTTTGATTTGAAGTGGCGGTACATCAGCCTGCAGCGTACCAAGCATCCCTCGACCCTACAAGCACTAAATGGTAGTGCAGGGGCTTGGACTGGGATCTTGGGATAGGTTACACTGAGGGGTCTCTCTACCCTACACCCCCCTGGCCCAGACCCCAAACCCTTCACCCGAAACCCCCCGAAACACAAAAAGAGGCTTCTGCATGGCTACAAGCTACAGTCAACGTTTCCCAATTACGTAATGGATATGGGTTCCGCGAGGGAACATCTTAGCCACTCGAAAAAAAACAGGGTCCCCTATCCACCCTTACTGGTCCCTTGGAAGCACAAAGCCCTAACCCTAAATAAGGTAGAGTGGTTTCCATGTGCGTTTTCATCCTCCCTATTAAACTCCTAGTATCCCCCTTAATACCCCCTATAATGGTCCCCTATGTACTCCCCTATATCACCCCTTTTAAGGAGTTTAGACTATGGCTCATAAGACCCCTAGGATAGACCCTAAACCTCAACCCCAAACCCTAAATCCCTAAATGAATCCTAAACCCTAAATCGCTTATATATGCACACATATACATATACATATACATATTCTATCCCTAATATATAGTGAAATCCTCGATATCCCTTGGTAAGCTTGATATTGACAGTAGCTCACATGATGCCAAGGTTTTCTGAGTATATTTCGGACTTTGGGCTCAGTGTTTAGGGTTCAGAGCTTAAGGTTCAGGATTTAGGTTTGGGGTTTCAGATTTAAGGGTTTAAGCTTTACGGTTTTGGGCTTCAAGCAGGCGGGTACCACTTTAGATACGGCTGATACAAGGGTTCTATTTTGAGCCTGCAAGTTTCTTAAGGCTAGGCAATGCTAATATGGGGGAGACTAACCACCCCTAGATTCTAGGGACCCTCGAGACACAAACGGACTATTGTTGAGGGAGATTCTGGGGGGTAGATAGAGATGATATAAGGACTTTCGCTTAGTCTTCCCATGAAGCGGATGTATGCAAACCTCAAGTTTTAGTCCTGATTCCAGCAGTTCTACCATTCAGTGTGGTAGGAGTAGCAGCAGTAGCAATTGCACTCGCAGTGGTAGTAGCAGTAGTAAGAAGTAATGGTGGTGATAGTATGGGTAGCAGTAGGTGGGTCCTTATCATTCAAGCCCTCTTCCTCCAAATCTCTCTCGCAGAATAGAGGCTGCCTCAAGTTGGACGTCCCATGTGCATCTACCACGAGGACCGTCGCAAAGAGACTAATCAGAATCATAATACAAGTAATAAGAATAGTAATAAGAATAGTAATAAGAATAATAATAAGAATAGTAATAAGAATAGTAATAAGAATAGTAATAAGAATAGTAGTGATTGCGACAGTACATGTAGTGATAATCCTTGGTTCGAGACATCCCTCAGTCCCAGCCCCACATCCAATCCCTCTGAGGCAGACATCACCCACGACTCTCAAGGAATTGTCGGGGTTAGGGGTTTAGGGTTTATGATCCTGATGCCGACAACCTGTATACCCCAATTTGGGAAGAACTTTTAAGTGCCGGCTGTTGATCTGCTGCGTAACTCTGAGAACTGGAGCCACTGAAAGCCACGAATCCTGATTGTCGCCAAATCCTGAGGCAATGAAACCCTCACAGCCCCCAACCCTGGTAGGTATATTGGGGACCACTAATGTCATATTCAAGGGTACTTATGAGGGACCATAGGATATTACCTGGCTGCAACTTGGGCCTTTCGTTACCCCCAAACCCCAAACCTTAAACCCTAAACCCCAAATCCGGCCTCTGCAAAAGAGGGGTGCAGCCGTTTTTGCTCAGCACGCGCACGGAAGCCTGGCAAGTTGTGTGAAACACGGACCGCTTGCAGCAATGGCACAGCGGGGTTTAGGGTTTAGGATTCAGGGTTTATGGTTTACGGTTTAGGTTAGAAATCACTCACTTCCCCCTTAAAACAAAACAACACCCCCTCATAGTACCTATACTACCCAAATTGTTGAAACACAAAACAACCCCTTACAACAAATATTCTCCCCAATATTTAGTGGTGCGATGCTACGGTCATCTGTTACTAGGCGCAGGAGACTTTAAATTTCTAGGGTTTAGGGTTAAGTAAGAGGTTGAGGGGCTAAGAGCTTGCCTTTGGAATGGAGGGCTTCTTGGGTCTACGGTTTTAGATTGATGGCTTCGCCACAGGGACACAAGACACCCTGAATCGGGGTTCAGGGTCCAGATTCAGACTCCAGTGTGATCTCCCAGAACTTTCGCCTGTCTCTATGTCTCTATGTCCTTGCAATGCCCTCCCCACAACAACAAACCTTACCCCCTACAAACTGCTCTCCAGGTTCTGTACTGGCATTCAATGTTTCGGGAGGGGGCTGTTTAAAACTGAGCCCTAAACCCTTAAACCCTACCCCTCATGGCTTCGGAAGGGTATGATCTGGACTCAACCTTCTGAGCTTCTCAAAGACAGACCCCCCAGCAATACACAAGGGTTTGCATGAACAGGAATTTAGGGTTTAAGGTCTAGGGGTCTCTAGAAGGCCATCTTGTTTTCCAATTCATTGGGACGCCTTTTCAGATTCCATATTAGTTTCAGGGAGGGTAAAAACTTTTACCCTCCCTGAAACTAGTATGGAACCTGAAAAGGCAGAGGGTTTAGGGATTAGGGTTCAGGGTTTTTACTAAAAAAAAAACCTAAACCCTAATCCCTGAACCCTCTAAATCCTAAACCCTAAATCGAATTTAGGGTTTAGGCTTTAGGGATTACCTAAACCCCCAAAGGATGTAAAATAATAGCCCTCAACCATTAATAACAGCCATAAGGGCCATTATTTTACATACTTTTGGGGTCCAGGTAAGGGTTTAGGGATTTTGGATTTAGGCCTTGATCCCGAAGCCATCCATCCTAAGCCCCGAGGCCTGAAACTTTCGCCCTAAAAGTAGGACTGAGGATAGAATGTAGGGTTTAGGGTTTAGGGTTTAGGGTTTTAGTCCCCCTTAAGTAGATAGAATATGGACCCATGACCCCTGCATCATCTCACTAATCCTACACCTTGCAAACCCTAAACCCGAAACGCCGACGCCCTGATGCCCTGAACCCTAAATAGGAATGCAGCATCCATGTTCTTTTCCATTACTTCTATGTAGCACCTGGAATACTGGGATAATATCACTAAGAAGGTACCCATAAACCCAGACTACCCTTCCCCAAACCCTAAACCCGAAGCCCTCAACGCCTAAACCCTGAATACCCTACACCCTAAGCCCTAAACAAAAAACCTAATCCCTGAATACCCAATTCCCAAAATATCCTACCCTAAACCCTAAACCCAAAACACCTAAACCCTAACTACCCTACACCCTAAACCCTGAATACCATACACCCAAAACCCCGACTTCGGCCTGCAAACAGCTGCTTCCTGGCGGGATTCGCCCCCAGCGCTGCCAAGCATTGCCAGAGAGCCTGAGCCTGGCGGTTTAGGGACTTCGGGGCTTGGGGTATATAGGGTTTAGGGATCATTTTACATATATTATTGATGTAGTGTTTTTGGATTTAGGAGGAATTGGGTGGTTCTCATTTTAAGGAAGGCTTCTGTTTTGATGTAAGGCACGTTTTGTGAAAACACCCCCAAAATTGCGATAATCTTGCAACATACAACCCACATAGACGATGTTCCACGGGTCCTAGGCAGGATTCCTAATCTGACAATCTGAGAAACACCATATGTTTGGTTTAGGGTTTAGGGTTCGATAGCTCCCCAATTAATTGGCATGGTTCCTACTAGGAAAGCTTTAGGGACTCTACGAGATTACCAAAGGGACCCCTTATGTCCACCCTGAATGGTCCCTTGGTTTTCCTAGCCCCTAAACCCTTAACCCTAGAGAGAAGCTCATATGCGGTCTGTCCTCTAAACCTCAGCTTGACCCGACAGCTCTACCCCTCAAAGATAGGTCTCTAGAAAGGCACCTCTGTTCTCTCACTGAACCGCGCTGCCGGACTAGCCCCGCTAGCCTTGGAATCACCGATCAGCCGATCTTCCTTGCCCAGGGCCGTGACCACCCCCTAAACCCTAAACCCTAAACCCCCCCCCCAATTTTCCAATTGCCAAATCACCAGGCGAAAGCTGCTGCAGCATGTCTGAGACCCCCTTTAATATACCCCAACATAACCCTAATATTCCCCAATATAACCCTAATATACCTCAATATAACCCTAATATACCCCAATATAACTCTAATATAACCCAATATAACCCTAATATACCCCAATATAACCCTAATATACCCCTATATAACTGTAATATAACCCAATATAACCCTAATGTGAATCATAGCCGTGGTCAAGCTCCTTCTGCACCAGCTCGTGCACTCTAGCTCGCTCCCTCTCTGCAGATGCAATCGAAAGGCCAGCCGTGCCGACTGAGGCAGTCGGCGCGGAGCGCGTGTTTCGCCCAGCGCTCGTATTTGCCTCCTGAGACCTCGTAGGTACATACGAAGCACCAGTGTTGTCCATTAAGGGAAATAATATTCGAGACTTTAGGACAAATTCTAGTTGTGATTTGGGTTCCCCCTGACCTGGAAAAGCTACGTCCTGAATCAAATCCTTCCAAGGGCACCATCCCTAAACCTTATCCTTAGCCCTTGGACCCTAAGCACAAAGCCCCAAACAGTAAACTCTGCATCCTCAACCTGAAGCCTGACCCCTTCTTGAAAGCAAGAATAGAATCCTCAAAGAGGCCCTGCAAAGACGAGTTTTGGGTTTCTTTGCCCAGGGTGCCCTATGGGCTTCCATTTTGTTTGGGGTAGGGCAAAACCTAACTCTCTACGGCCATAATCGCCCACACACACATAAATATATACATATTTATATATATATAAGCCCCCCTAAAAAACCCTCGACACTAAAATTGAAAACTGGAGCCTAGAATCAAAATCCGTCCAAGGGTGTCAGACATAAGCCCCAGGCCTTAATCCCTAAACTCCCTGAAACCTACCCTGGACCTTAACCCACAAACCCTAAACCCTGAAACCTAATCCCTAAACCCCAATCCCTTACCCATCAACCTCATCCCCAAACCCTAAGCTCCCTAGCAGGATCGACCTCCGCCGCAACAGCTCGGCCGAGGCGCTTTGGCCTGGGTACAGCATATAGCCCTCTAATGGGCTGCTGTTAAGGAACACTACTATAGGGTTTAGGGTTTATAGGGTTTAGGGTTTAGGGTTTAGGGTTTAGGGCTTACGTAGGGTTATAGGGTTTAGGGTTATAGATTTTACTGGGTTGCTGTTACGGAACTCAAATTAGAGTACCATAATGGGTAAATAGGGTTTGGGTTCAGGTTACCAGAATTTGTGTCGGGCTTTCAGCGTGTCGGTTAATTAGGGTGCTTCAGAGCCTTGGGGGGAGGCAGCGTCTAGGCTGGGGGTTTGGGATCTAGGGGTTTAATGTCAACCCCTGGTTCATAACCCCCTCCCCTTAATGGGGATTATAATAGGGATCCTAATATTAAGGCCCTTAAAAGGAGGAGGTTTCTTCATCATGTGTCTACATTAAGGGTTAGGCAGGGCTTACGGTTGCCTCTTTTCGTGCTTCTTGAAGCACTGTTGCATGACTGCACAGCTCCACCTTTACTCCAATAGCTGTTGGCTCGTATGGGGAGTAGATCCCTGTGTCCATCCCTATATTCTCTCGATAAAAACCCCCAAAATATTGCCTAAATTCATTTCCCCCACCCTGTGCCCGCTAGGGTATCATTGACATGAGCAGCCCTTTCAATAGCTATAGGGAGGTACGACCCAAATAAATCTTAGTGTGTCAGGGGACTGAGTAAATAGGCTCATAATGGGATGATTGGGTTTATAATGTGGCTTACAGGGGTTATCGGTATGCTTACTAAGTCTCCCATTCCCTGTATGGGGCACATCATACTGATACTATAGTGGCACGAAGCTTATGAGGAACAACAATGGTAAGTAGTCGTGATTGGACAGTAAACTCCCTACCGAGCACCGCATTTCCCCAGTTTCCATTTCAATGTCATGCTTCTTTTCCATTTAATTTTTCATAATTACGAACCCTGTATTAATATGTTTCCAATTCAATGTCATGCTTCTTTTCCATTCAAGTTTTCATAATTATGAAACCTGTATATTCATATAAGCCCTTAAAAGGGCTGTCCACCATAAACCCCCAAGCCTCCTTGAGGTGCCTATACCAGTCCACCACTCTAAACCCTAAACCCCCGTCTGATGCCTGTATCTAATCGCCCACTCCCACCTGGCCCCTCCCCGTTGTAGCCCCCTATTCAAGTTGGTTTAAACTCATTTCAGTAGGACATCAGTTTCATGTTAGCTTCGGAAGCTACAGGAGGGCCGCACGAGGTTTACAAGCCCAGCCTATCGATGAACCTCCCAGGGTGTTTTGTGATCAGGGTTGGGGGCAGAAAGTGTTCATAATCAGGGGCAAGCGGTAAACGTGGTAAACTCCTAGTATGCCCCCTAATAACCCCTGTAGTGGTCCCCTATCTAATCCCCAATATGACCCCTTTTAAGGAGTTTAGACTATAGCTCATATAGTAACCCTACTTCTCCCCATTATTAACCTACTTACTAAATCTCCCTGACACAGGTTGCTCGGCCCCTCTGCGCATAGGAACCCACAAGGTCCATTCATCCTCACGTATATACCCCTATATAACCCCTACTATAACCCCTACATAACCCACATAGAACCCTTATTATAACCCCTATTATAACCCCACATAACCCCTATTATAACCCCTAAATACAGCCCCTAGCTCTATATATATATATGTATATATATATACCCCTATTATAGCCCCTTTATATACCCCTATAAAGACCCCCCAAAAGGTCGATTCATCCTCACGTGGCAAGTTCACACCCCATAGCCCTGAAGCTCCCCCAAAGGGGGCACACAAACACAGCCACATCCTGTTCGATCCCGGGGAGGGTTTAGGGTTGAGGGTGTAGGGTTTAGGGTTGAGGGTGTAAGGGTTACCCTCCCAGTAAACCACAAGAATGACCGCAGCGCCGCAGGGCATGTCTCGACATGAGGTCTCACACTGCCAACAGGCAATAAAGCATGCCTTTGTTTCATGGGCCCTTTTCAGGTTGGCGGTGAGTATAAAGACCTTTAAGCTTTTTAGGGTTTAGTGCACCTGGATATATAACGCCTACTGCAATTCTACAAAGTTTTTGATCTCCATGTTACTTCGAGGGAGGCGAGGGAAACCCAGGTTAGAAGTTCATAGCAGGGAGCCCAACCTGTTAACCCTAAGACGTAAACCCAAATTAGCGGGGTAGGGTTTAGGGTTTAAGGTCAAGGGTCCAGACCCCAAGTCCCAGACCCTAAGACGCAAGCCCCAAACCCTGCTGAAGGCCCAAAACCCTCACTATATACCCTAGGCTCCTTCTGTTTTAGCACCTCTGCTAACTATCCACGCCACCCCAACCACCTACTCTCATTTCATGACCCAGGGAGCCCGATACCTCTTAATTCAGGAGTCTTCCTTAATGAATCAAGTTAGGGATCCTACTACGGGCAGAACTTGCAAACGCGCTCAAACCCTAAGCCCCAAATAACATAGTAGCCGTTTCCATTCCTCAACCATGCCTTATAGAGCCCTGTATAACCCCTCTGTAACACTCTACCCGAAGGACCCATATAACCATGACCGCATATGAACCCTTGAAAGGGGCAGCAAAGGCCCCGTACAATCCCAATACACACCCTTTAAAAGGGACGCTCTTCAAGCGCCCCATATCCCCAACCCTGAACCCTAAACCCTAAACCCTAAACCCTGAAACCGTAACCTTAAAACTAATCCCCCAACCCTTAACGTCCAACCCTAAACCTGCAGTCTCCTTAGACCTATATTAAAAATACTATATACCCTAAACCCTAAATCCCCCAACCATGTTCAACCCTAAACCCTTACTGAAAACATCGACCACTCCCCCACAACCGAGGCAAAGGCTCCAGGTCGGCCGAAGTCGAGGTGAGACTGGCGCCCGAAGAGGGCGCTCCTTGAGGATCAAAAGAGTTTTTGGGGCTTAGGGTTTAGGGTTGTGGGCTTAGAGTTTAGGGCTTAGGGCTTAGGATTTAGGGTTTAGGGCTTAGAGTTTAGGGCCTAGGGCTTAGGGTTTAGGGCTTAGAGTTTAGGGCTTAGGGTTTAGGGCTTAGGGCTTAGGGCTTAGGGCTTAGACCTTAGGGTTTAGGGTTTAGGGTTTAGGATTCAGGGTTTCGGGTTTAGAGTTTAGGGCTTGGGGCTTAGGATTTAGGGTTTAGGGCTTAGGGTTTAGGGCTTACGGTTTAGGGCTTAGAGTTTAGGGCTTAGGGTTTAGGGCTTAGGGTTTAGGGCTTAG
>CAJNIZ010009363.1:0-13476 GCA_905231905.1 Symbiodinium pilosum
TTAAGGGTTTAGGCTTTAGGGCTGTTGTGGCCCTTCATTTATGGAAATCCTTATGTGAGTTTGAAAGCCATCGCCGTTGCCTGACCCTCAAGACAGCTACGTCCGCCCCTTAACCCTAAAACCCCAATAGTAGTCCCCAGTTTATTTTCCATCCCCCACTATATCCCTATATAATCCCTGTATAGTCCCTGTATAAAACCTGTATGACCGGTCCTGTGAGCTTCCCTTGTCGACAAACTCCAGTCCCAGAGTCTTGGCTTTGGTGATATGGAGATGAAAACAGTCGTGAGATCCGCCTGTACGGCCTTCCAAATCCCAGACCCCTAGAAAGATCTAGAAGATCTCCCAGTTTAGTACCTTGACCCTAAACCCTAAACCCTAAACCTAACCCTCCATGGAGATCCTAAGGGTGGGTGCCTGTTTGGGAGATCCTTTCACAACAACATTTCAATTCAGGCGGTACATATGAGCTATTGCCTAAACTCCTAGTATCCACCTTAATATCCCCTATAACATCAATCCTACATAATCATCTATATTACCCCATTTAAGGAGTTTAGACTATGGGCCATATATAGGGGCTTGAACTGTATCTGGGCTTAAATTGTAACCCCACCCATGATTAATAAATCCCCTCCCCTGAGTAGGGATTATAATAGGAATCCTAATATTCGTGCCCTTAAAAGGAGGTGGTCTATTAATCATGGGTCTGCATTATTTCGAAAGGCTGAGCAATCTTCGGACATCCTCTTTGCTGACGTGAAGCTCGCTCCGCTGTCTGCTGAATCCGCAGAGGAATGCCTGAACGTTTGCTGGTGCTTCAGTGGGAAAGGCTTGATGATAAGAATCTCAGCATGCAAGGTCATTGCGCGTACTGCATTTGTTTTAATATCTTCACTAAAAGTGAGTACAGCACCACATGTAGAACCTGAAAGCCTGATCGCTCCATCACAATTTGCACGCCACTGTCAGAGGAGCCTTGACAAAACTCCGACAGCAGTGGCATCTCGGCAAGCGCGCCCAGCACCTCGTAACCAGAAGATCTAAGACTATAGTTTAGGGTTTAGGGGCACGGGGATTTGGGATTTGTGGAGGGCCGTGGGAAGGAAACTGGAACGACATGGTGCGACATGTGCCTCTCCAGCGGGCCTTCCCAAGCACCATCAAAACTCTCAGTTCTCGATGCAAGCTAAGCAGTCACCAGCCCAAGCAGTCAACATACAGTCTCCCATTTTGTCAACCCCCTAATTAAGACCTCCTGTTCAAGCTCTATTATAATTAAGACCTCCTGTTCAAGCTCTATTATTATTCTTATCAATATTATTTTTTGCGATTATTCAACTTATTCTTATTACTACTATCTTTTCAACCTACGTTGAGCTGGCTGAGTTGCCTCCTCCCGATTTTCCCGCTGCAAGGCGATCGGCACTTCCCCAGTGTCCAGCTGTGATCGATCCGCCACCTGTGGCAAGCTCAAGGAAAGTAACATAATGAGTTGTCGCCACGCCCTTCCAGGAGTGAATATTGCGTGTCACAAGTCAAACACATTCAGGAAGTTGCGTACTCCAATTAAGTTTAGAAGGAGATTCTACCCTAAACCCTAAACCCTGAGAGGTTGCCCTTTTTGCAGCTGGGGAATCAAGGCAAGACGAACACCAGCAGTGACAAAATCAGGGAGATTAAGGACAGAATTGCGGACCGCGACTGTGACTCCAGGAGCCCCAGTAGCCCTTCACCTAATAGGGTTCAGGGTTAGGGTTTAGGGTTTAGGGTTTAGGGTTCAGGGTTTAGGGTTTAATTTAGGTGGACCCCCCACCCAGTAATAGTGACTATTATGGATAATAAGGATGATATTAGGGTCCTTTTTATATTCCTATTATACCACAAAAACAGGGTGGGGGGGGGTCCTCCTAAGGTATAATGATATCACGACGAATTCCAGTTCGTGAAAGGAAAAAAGCGAATCTTCGTCTCGTAACGCCAACAAAAAAGTATTGCCAAATGCCATTCTGCTATTACTATACAATACTAGGTGGGGGAATTTTCAGTATCATTCTACCCCGTTTATTCTACTTTCAAAATACTAGATTTTGTGAACTAGTATGCAATAATTAGTTGGGAAATACCTCGTATTTAACTAATCCCGGGCTCCACAACTTCCACCACTGCTGGGCCTTGCTGTAGACGGCATCCCCATACCACTCCTCGGCCATTCTGCAGGGAGATTAAGCAAGTGCACTGGTAGGCTTGAAGGTTTAGGGTTTAGCAAATTACGTAACGAATATGGATGTGGATGTATACATCAAAGGAGGCTGTCCTCGCAGGAGTAACTCGAATAAAGTGCAGCCCAGAATTCTGCAAACATCTTCCAGCCTATACTTCCTTCCTTCCTTACTTACTTGTTACTTACAAACTATACGTGGGGAATGGATCCCTGATGAAGCTGCTGCATAATCCCCAAAAATACAGTGACTTGCATTCTTTCTTCTATTCCTCCGTTGCATACTAGCAAGCAGCAAGACTTCAAAACTATAGGTCCCCCTATATACCCCAAGTTACTATAGGCCTTGTCTTAGGGACCTGTGACTTCTAGGTCTAGTGGATTGGCTCTTGGGGATAAGGGATGACTTAGAATGAGCCTTCACCAAAATCACGTTGATGCAGATCTCTGCGGAGGGGAAAGAAATCTGTCAAAGACCTTCGGAATTTCCATTTTCTTGGCAATGGGTGATTGAAAAATGCGAACTTGGGAACCAGCATTGGCCCTGGCAAAACCTGGGTTGCTGTTAAGGAACTTTAATTAAGTTATCATAATGGGTATAGGTAGTAAAAAAAAAAAGAGAGGAGTTTCCCCAATATAATAACTCAAATTAAACTCCATAACCCTAAACTCTTTAACCCTATACATCCTATAACTACCCCCTATAACCCAGAAACTCTGGAAGAAGTAGAATGTACCGAGACTCCTTCGCCTTGCGCATCCACTCCTCCTTGTTCTTCCAAATGTCCTGGCAGCCGGGCTTTGAACTAAGCTCCTGAGCTTTAAAAAGGGAAAATCGGGGATATGTAGAAATAAAGTTCCTGGGCTTAACACGGGAAAATCTGGGATATATAGGGATAAAGTTACTGAGCTTTAAAAGGGGAAGTCGGGGATATATAGAAATAAAGTTCCTGAGCTTTAAAAGGGAAAATCTGGGAGATATAGGGATAACGTTCCTGAGCTTTAAAAGGGGAAATATGGGGATACATAGGGATAATGGAAGAGAACATGAGAACTGCTTAGAAAGGAGAATCAACTTGAAAACGACATAGAACCTGAGGCCTTATAGTGGTTTATAGGGATTAGGGCTTCTCCAAATTAGGAATATTTTTTGGGAGGCCCTATAACAAGGATGATAACATATTGGCATATTGGAGTCTGGAGTGGGGTGCCCCTACTCTGGGAATTACCACTTAGTAACTGTGCAGATAAAGTGTTCGCACCATCTCTGCATACAGAGCTGCACATTCTTCATGTGCGGGCTGGTCACTCATGATGTCCCGAATCCCAGGACAAGGTCCCCCAACCCAGAACTATGAGCTCTAAACCCCAAGACCCCACCTAACCCGCCCCAAGCTGAAGCGAACCTTCCAGTAGAGGTGCCGGTGCACTCCTCAGACTAAGCTGGAAAGTCTGGCTCTGGATTTATACGGGTTATGTAGGGTTCTATATGGATAATGGAAAAGAAAATGGAAACTACTTTAAAATTATAGGGATTATATATAGGGTTATGTAGGGAGAATGGAAAAGAAAATGGAAACTACTAAGCATCTTGGGGACTCCTAGGGTTTGGAGTTTAGGGTTTCTGGATTGATAAGCAGTCCTGTGTCACTTGGTTTTTCGAGCCAGATGCGCTTAAGTCCAGACTGTTTGTTGGCGTCCCTACCATCTGACGAGATCCTATTGCATGCCGCAGCGCCCTGCTATCCACCAAGAATCTCCACCTAAACCCTCAAAGTGTGTAAACTAATAGCCCTAAACCCAAAATAAAAGCCATAAAGGCCATTATTTTACATACTTTTGGGGTCCAGGTACACACAATTTTGGAAGTTTTCATGTATCAAGTCTGCCCCCTTCTCCTTTCGGGACCCCCTAAATGAACTCCTACACCCTTCAACCCTGAACCTGAAACACCACCCCTGAAACCTACAGCTCCCTACATTCTTCAGATATTTTATGAGCACATTGCATGTACCACCGACACCATTCTGAGTCTCAGCCCAGAATGAGCTCTCTACTACACAGACCCATGCACAGCTCCTGACTATATTGCCAACTACGGGAAGGGGGTCAAGAATCAGGGTCTGATTGCCTTTCCCAAATAGGCACCAACTGCTTAGCGACCCCAATTCCATTTTCTTTTCCATTATCCCAATATAATCCCTGTATATACACCCTATTATACTATAATTAGTAGCTTCCATGTTCTTTTCCATTATCCCTATATGATCCCAACACATACCCTATAATACCAGGAGCTTGCACCCTCAGCCTTGCACCCTGAAACCCAAAATCCAAGCCCAAAACACCCCCAAACTACAAACACTAAAGCCCCTAAACCCTGAACTCTAAGCCCTTAACCCTAAACTCCCCAAACCCTAAACCCTAATGCCAAGCCACGGAAGAGAAAGAGCTGCGCGGCGTCCTTCGGCTGTAAAGGCCGAAGCTCCAGGTTGTCCGTCTTCAGACCCGCAAAGGAATTCTGCACCTGGAGTGTAAGGGTTTAGAAATCAGGAGTCCTGCGGCTCGTGGCTCTCGCTCATATATTGGGGCATATATTGGGGTTATATTGGGGTAATGTTGGGATTATAACGGGAAAGAAAAGAGAAACTATACGGATTATAGGATATATATATATGTATTATTTCGCAAAACCCCCTGTGCGCGTACCTCAGTCGTACTTGGCTGTCCGAATGTCAAAGCATGGCAGCAACGAAGCTAATGAACAACAACTCCACGTGCGACCGGCGAACCCATGCGAAAGCAGTGTGCGACCAAACAAGATCACGCCCCAAACTCCAAACCCTAGACCCTAAATCCTACGAACCTCTAAGCCACAAAATCATTGAACCTTTCAAGCTCCTAAGCCCAGAAATCTTTAAATACACAAACCCGCCGAAATCCGAAACCCTAAGACTGACAGCCGAAAGCCCTTAAGGCGAAAAATCCTCCAAAGCAATCCAAAGCCACATGAATGCGGCTGCCGAAAAGAAGGCAGAGACGCTCGGTCGCCTGCAGCATATCCTTGGCCACTGTTTAGGGTTCAAGGTTCAGGGTTTAGGGTTCAGGGCTTAATGTGTAGGGTTTAGGGCTTATAGGTTTAAGGTTTAAGGTTGAGGGTTTAGGGTTTAAGGCTTAGGTCTCAGGGTCTAAGGCTTATGGTTTAAGGTTTAGGGTTTAGGAGTTCCGCAAGAAGGGGCCGAAAGGGGTTATATAGAGTGCTATAGGGGCTTAAACGGGTTATAGGGTCCTATAGGTTCTATGAGGCCTTAAAGGGGTGATGAGGTCCTATGGGTTCTATAGGGGCCTCTTGGGATTATATAGGGTGCTTTAGGAATTATATAGGCTTGAAGGATAGTCGAGAATCAAATAAGCATTTGGGGCTATATTATATGGGCTATAGAGGGGTATATAAAGGGATATGGGAGTTTGGATTATGCACAAGATGACGGAAGCTGCTAATCAATTAGGGTTTAGAGTTGTTGGTAGGAATGCAAAAGCATGTGAAGAGTGAAGTAGAAGCTGGGGATGTAATGGGATATGCAAGTTTTAGCGTAACTTCTTCAGAGCAGTGTCAACATTGAAGAATGAATTCTCGCCGCAGCAATTTATTTAGCGGAGAACTGCCTCGAAGTGCTTCTCCAAGAGATGGAGAAAGATGGTGTGTTGAAAGACCATATCCTACACTGACTGGAAAAGTTCTGAAGCAAGGTCCCAGCAACCGCCAGTAGGGCCCTGACAGGCATAGAGATGCAAGTCTTGAGGTCTCCAATAAAGGCTTGCGGCTTCGGAATTGGGCTTGGGGTTTTGAATTGTGAGGGTCCTTGGAGCATAGAACAACTGCATGCTTGAATGATATTTGGGATCCAATGCTATCAAATCTGCCCGCAGGACAATCGCACCATTATGGAATCACCGCAAAGTCTCTTTCTCGTTTCAGGTCGAGGGTGTAATGTTGAACCAGGCCCCACAAAAAACATAATGGAGTAACTGGGTACCCATGATGTACTGCAAGGACCTGAATGGTTACCAATATCACTGTGAAGTCAATTTGGCCACAATATTTGGAACTCGTTCGGGCGCCTAAGCACTGGCTCTTGGAATCTTTTCCCCCAGACCAGCATAGAACCCCGAAAGAACAGTAGTTTTTACAGGGACTCTTTGGGAGTTCCGTGCAAGCTTAGGGCTGGGTACTTTGCCCAAAGGTGCTAATGCCGCACTGCACAGCGTGCTAACCTCCGTAGAAATTCAGGTGTCCCCGGCAGATTTCTGGATCTCCTAAGTGAGCTTGGCATTCGTTTGCCTCAAGCCCCGAACAACGGTAGATAGGGTTCATGTGGGGTGTATATACTTGCATATATGTATGTATATGTTATACATATGGAAGGGGGACAAAGGCGGAAGCTTTTTTCCCCTTAGGTGTGGCTGTAAAGGATTTTCCTAGGCGCGGGCGGCTGTAAGGATTTCCCATAAGACCGACCGTCTCCCTTCTGAACAACAGCCACGCCTAGGAAAAAACACGGGGCCCGGTGATAAATGGAATCATAAAAGCTGTATATGAGCCATAGTCTAAACTCCCAGCATCCCCTTGATAATCCCAAATATACTCCACTATATAATCCCTCATATAAGCCCCCTTTATGGAGTTTAGACCCTAAACCCTTAACGCCTAACCCCTAACCCTTAACCCTAAACCCTATATGGGGGATCAAACTTCATCATCCTCAGAGTCAGCACAAGCCCAGCGGCACCTCACGGAAGAGCTGTCCACCCAATCCTCAATGCCATCCTCGGAAGAGATGGACTGCAGTTGGTTTGGTTTAGGGTTTAGGGTGTAGGGTAAGTAGGGAACATGGAAATATATGGTGTAGGGATTCAATGGGAAGTATTTTCCCTTATATTCCCTATTTGACGAGCTTCCAGGGTTATAGACGCGGTTTGAGGTTTAGGGTTCAGGATTTAGCTATATTGTTGCAGCTACTTCAAGGGGGAAGTACTACATAAGACAGCCTACTTTGCCACTCAAGAGTTTTTCAAAATGAAAGAATTTCGATCGAGCGCTGCCGAAGGTTTCTGGACATAGCAAGGTGTAAATCAGACTTGAATTTTGGGAAGCAGTGCATGCCATTCAAGATGCTACTGGAAGTTGCTGGAAACTGGCTCTGCGCCTTCAGAAATAAAAATGTTGCCACCAACATGCAGATTTCCTGGGGGGTCTGTAGACTAAGGATTACTGCGGGGCCCCCTGTTCATGGAGGGAACCTGAAGACGGACCCCCAATATTCTTCCCTCTTTAGTATGGGGACCCCTAGAATGGACCCCCCACAAAAGCTACCACAACCCTTCGCCCCTGAGTTGAAAAATCCAGCAAACCCCTAAAACCTTAAGCAAACCTACAAGCCCCGATGTCCAAACTCCTCAACACAAAATCGCTTCGCTTCGAAGACTTAATCAGGAATGTCCAAAAATTGGAACTCCCCATAAATAAGCTACCATGTTGCCTCTTTTTGAATATGAGATCCAGAAGGCAACATGAAGATCCAGAAGGGCTATGAGAAGTCCCCAACATGCTCAAATCCCAAATTCAGGCCAAGAAGCAAGCACTAATAGCGCTCGTCCCTGGCAGTCCAGCCTGTATCAGATGCTGTGTGGCTTGTGGAAGTGCATAACTTTCAGGTTGTTTCAGGGGATGGAGGTTGGGGTTTAGGAGTTTCTTCTTCCGGAGTTGATCGGTGACTGTCCTAGGCACTCCCAAATTCTACGCTTGTAAGACTTTAGGGTCTGGAAACAGAGCAGTAAATGAGGAATGAAATCCTCAAATTGGCAGGGAAGATCACCTGTTCTGAGGTCACTGTTTTTGACCTCTGATTCGCCCAACACATATCATCTGCCCAACCTCTGTAACCTGGAGCAACAACCCTAAACCCATACCAAAACCCTGGAAAGGCCCGCCCCATAATTGGGGTGCACTTTGGCTGAAAGCACTGACCATCCTATTCGAATACAGGCTCTCTAAGCCTCAGCCCTCTTTAATTGGTTAGGGGGCTATAGCTGGGCTATGAGTGCAATTATTCTTGGCTGAGAAGTACTCTGAATCCGCCTTTCCTCCTCCAAATGTACAATGCTCATAGAGATTCTCCGAAAATCTGCCAAACCTGCTACGATCCCTACAAAAGCTTCAATCCTAATCCTAAGGCTGTAATCCTGAACACCCCGCGCCCGGAAACATCCAAAAGCCCAAGACCCCCTACACAACATCCTACACCCTAAACCCAAACAAACAAGTATTGTAAGCTGTTCGCTCGCAGAAGGCACTGGGCCTGCGAAGTGCCCACAAAAGCGCTTCTCGAGGATGTTCGAAGTGGGACCTTGGGCTTACGGTTATGTAGGGGGATTATGGTTTAGAAAAATTAAACACACATATAGATGTAAAAAGAAATATGTATATACATACATAGGTAGCGAAGGTTTAGGATTAAGGGTTTAGGGTTAAGGCTTTGGGGAAAAGACAATGGACACTACTATTTAGGGTTTAGGGATTCGGGTTTAGGGTTCAGCAGCTCAAGTCCAAGCGAGTAACAATGCACCTTCTGTTCCACGTGTTTTGGTATCACCCCACCGTCGCTTCATCTGACATTCATGCCATTTGTATCTTCCTTCGCTCGGCATGGCATTTGCGCGTGTCCCCGAACTCCCTAAACCCTAAACCTTAAACCCTAAAACCCTACACCACTTTACATGGAAGGCCAGTTTTCGGGACCTGAGGGATATTGAAAACGGCCATGATCTGTGCAGTAGCTTTGTTTGCAAACGGGCCCGATTTCTGTTCGGAGCTTTGCTCCCATTCAATTTTCCTGGAGTCAACTTCCCCAAACATGAAAACTAAACCCTAAAGCCTAAACCTTCCTATTTTAGCTTTGATTGAATACAAGCCCAACTTGTGCTTTTCTGGATCCAAATTCCTGGCAGCTTGAGGGTGCCCGAAAACTAGGGATTTTTGTGCGGTTTAGGGTTTAAGGTTTAGGGTTTGGCTTCATTGTTGCAGAACCTCCCCGTAAAGCCTAAACCCTGACCCTTCTAGACCCTCCAAGTTCTTTTGGGATTATATTACAGTTTTATTGGGGCTCTATAGGGGTTCTATAGGGGTTCTACTGGGGTTATACAGGGGTTCTATTGGTGTCATGTTATTTAGAGCCTCCCAGAGCCAGAGCTTCCAAAGGGTAAAAGATTCTCTCAGCCTAGCCCCAGGACACCCAGAGCCTGTCAGAGCCTCAAGCCACAAAACCATAGAACAAATATGTCTTTATCATATATCTGTATGAGAGAGGTAAGTTGGTAAAGAGTTTAGGGCCAGGGGGTTTCCTTTGGGGCTCAGGTTCAGAGCCCTCGGGGCATTCGGGAGCCCTAACATAGACCCCAATAGACTTTGTCCTCAGGGTATGTAGCCCCTACCCTGAAAAGGAACATCTCGGTTTGGGGTTCTGGAAGTAAGTTTCCGACACTTCCTCTTGGGCTTAGCATTTACTGGGTCCAGGGTAGCTCGAGCCTACTGTTGCTGCTCTGCGCCAGGTGGCTTTCTGCCGTAGACCTGCTCCATGAAGTTTATCCTTTCATGCCAGAGCAATCACTTTCAAAAGTCCCGGACTCAAACGCTGGGGAAACGTGGTACACACAACTAGCACTACTCCTAATTATTGGACTTGATGGCCGTTCTCCACCTGCTTCCGGCTCTCGTTCTATGTCCGTTGTCCTTCTAAGGTTTCCCTTTCAGTCTCCATTATCCCTATATGACCCCAACGTACTGTAGTAGTTTCCATTTCATTCTTCATTATCCCAATATATAACTCCAAACCCTTCCTACCATTGGCTGCATGCCAGGATGGCGGCTGACTTTCTTGCACATTGAGGTACATGGACACCCAAGAAGAACGTGAAGACTACTTCTGCAACCAAGATGCACAGCTGCGGAGACCTGTCCAAAAAAGCGAATAAAGTGTGCTGCAATGGGTACAAGTGTCTGAGCTGTGGCAAAGCCAAAGTAGCCGCCGACACACTTGCTAATCAATGGATGATGGCAAGTAACAACTGGCATTCGCACTCAGCATTGCGCAAATCAGCGGGAGCCACAGTCTTCATTATACCAGGATTAGCTATATCTCTTTTGGCAATCAGCTTGAAGGCATTGCATGACCGATACATCATCCTAGATACTGCTAGTACCTCTCCGAAATAATTCTTCTGCACTGTGCAAAAGAACCATCCTTACGAGCGCTGGACAAAGCAGTCTAAACTTAAGAGCTACAAGAAAATCTCAGTACTTGGCTATGTACACTGTGCATCCCCTCTAATCCTTACATAATACATCTCTCTCACTCTCTTTCTTTCCCGTGTTTTTCTTCTTCTTTGAGACTCTGGGCTGCACGTTGTAAAGGGGGACGCGGGGGGCTCCACCCCATAGCCCGATGTTCGGGCCAGTTGGGTGGTTGGGACTGAGGGGGCTCCCGCTCTCCCTGTGATGCTGCCCGCGTATAGTGGAGTCAGTCTCATTGCAACTTCCCCCCAACTCTACTCAGCTGCGAGTGCTTGACAGATCAGAGGAGGTGCAGCGTACAGACAGATCACCCTCAAACACACATCCCCCCACATTTGTTTCAGCGTGCTTGCCCAAACCAATAGCAGCCAATCACATCATTCGAGGCGTCGCAAGCCGGATCCTTTCTGAAAAGATATTGCAGTTCCCAAACTTCAAAGCTTCCCCACCTGGTGTGCAATGGGCCATGGTGTCCACGAGTTTTACCTTGACCCTTCGGGCATGTGGCTGCATCCAGCTTTCCTTGAAAAGGTTGATCATGAATACCACCTCACTCACTCACTCACTCACTCACTCACGCACGCACGCACGCACGCACGCACGCACGCACGCACGCACTCACTCACTAGCTCACTCTGTCTCTGTCTGAAACAACCCTCAACCATACGACAAAGACAGAAAAAAGGCCTCATGTAGCCTCGAACCTGGACCATAAATCCTAACCTCGAACCGCCGCAATCTTGAAATCGCCCTATATGCCCCAGGCAGACCTAAATCCAAAACCATTTCCTTAAGGAGGGGTGGTCCAGGGGGGTGTAGGAAAGTCAGTCATCCCCAATACTCTGTAATCCTCCCTGGTAATCCTTAAGGCTCCCTAAGGTCCCTTAGACCTGACCCTCAGAGACATGCCCTAAGCCCTACCCTATAAATCCTAAACCCTAAACTCGGAACCCTAAACTCTGAACCCTAAACCCTGAACCCCAAACCCGAAAACGGCAAGTACTCAGCCTGCTCCATGAAGAGATGCCCGCGCTCAGAATTCGACGCGCCGCTAGTGGCTCGCTCCAGAGTCAGGGGTCCTCCAGGGACAGAAGGAAGGTTTCGAGTTCGGGTTATGTAGGGCTTTTCTTATGGGACCGGAGAGGAGAATGAAAACTACCTAAGAAGGAAGTTTGATTTTTATGACCTCAAGCCCAGATTAGGGCCATACAGCTATCACATGACAATAGTAAGGTACTAAGAGTTGAGGGTTGGAGTTACCACGCATCCTCTCACTAGTATTCGGCTCTTTTTGGGCGCATAGGGTTCAGCTTCACGGTGTTAATAGGGACAGGGTTTAGAGTTGAGGGTTTCAGCAAGCCCTTGTCGCATGGGAGTTTCTCAGAGTACTCTGAAAGAGTCATCTCTCTGTGGGCTCTAGAAGACGTCCCCGGAGATACCGGTGTAATCTGCATGGATCTCGGCTGCTCCCAGCCCAGGTTTGGGAAACCTCCACGAGAGGCAGTATGGGGACCCCCCCCCCCCCAAAGGTATTCCTCGTTCACGGAGGCCTCCATAATATGGTTGGACTTAATTCTAAACCTCCGGGAAGCCCCTGATACTAGGTTGCTGTTATGGAACGTAATTAGTTACTGTAATCAGGCAACCCCATACTCTACTATGCACGCATATTATGTTAACTTCGCTTAAGTTCCTTACCCAGCCCCCCTAAAGTATCCAAAACATAGAACCCCCAAAAATGACCCCCTTTACTACATTGGGGAACCTGGGGGATTATTAAGGGGTTCCATTTTTGGGATCCTTTAGGAACCCTAAGCCCTAAGCCCTAAACCCTTAATCCTAAACCCTAAACCCTAAATCCTAAACCCTAAACCCTATAAGAGCCTCAAAAGCGACCCAGGAAAGCGCCTGGGAGCGTCTCGGTGGGCGACTCCAAGGTGACCCAGATAGCAGCACCCTCGAAGAGTCGCCCTTGGGCTTAGGGCTTATAATATAGGGTTTAGGATTTAGGGTTTAGGATTTAGGATTTAGGGTTTAGGGTTTAGGTTTTGGGGTTTAGGGTTTATGGTTCAGGATTTAAGGTTTAGGATTTAGGATAGGACTTGTCAGGGCTTGCAGCCTTCTTCAGGGGGAGTTGAAGGCTTAGGGCTTAGGGCTGAAAGTTAATGGGGCGGTTTTGGCTCGGAGTTTAAGAAAACCTTGATGGTGGTTAATAGGGAGGTAGGGAAGAGGAATGCAGGTATGTAAGGGGCCTTATAGGGACTACAATTGAGATTCTTTCCGCCAATCCGTACTAAGCACCAGGAAGTTCAGGGTTGAGAATTTCCCGGGTGGGAAGTTCAGGCCAGGCGGGGTCTTGGGTTGAAGGTTTGAGGTGGAAAGTTTAGGGTTTAGGGGTATAGGGTTCAAGGGGTCAACGTACGACTGAAGCACTACCAACATGATCTTGAGGTCTAACTGAAGCACCTGATACGGTTTATACTCCGAACCCAAAGGTTGGTTTTTGTGTAAGCCCCTACGAACCCTAACCCCTAAAACAACCCTCAACCCCTAACCCTGAATAGTAGGTAAAATTCACACTTGTGGACTGACAGGTTTTCTTATCAGGTGCTGAAACACTTGGATGACGGTCTGAAGAGGAAGACAGTTCCAACAACCTCTAGTTTAGTCTTGGGAATTGAGAGTTTAGGGCCTTTGGGTTTGGGGTTGAATCCTAACATGCTTCCCCAAAGTCTGCGCCTTGAACTGACCTTCAACCGCTGGGGTCTGGGTAGCGATGCTCTGCGTTCGATGAATGTTCTTGAGATGGGATGCTTACTGCAACTACACCTGAATCTACTATTGCTGCAAAAGATACCATTGCATGACCCCACGACGAGGACTACCACTACTACTACTACGACTA
>CAJNIZ010009367.1:0-12141 GCA_905231905.1 Symbiodinium pilosum
AGGAGTTTCCATCTAGAAGGCCCCTGGGCACAGAAAGGGTTTAGGGTTTAGGGTAGAATTCCCTAATCAAAACTAGGGGTACCCTTTAAAGGAGGAGTTTCCATCTAGAAGGCCCCTGGGCACAGAATTTGATGACAAGGCCATCGCTATGTATGGAGCACTTCACATGCCGACCAGGATGCTGCTACACCGTACTTGGAGGGACAGGGAGACTTAGTAAGTAGGTTAAGAAAAGGCATAGCTAGTCATAGCCTACTTACCAAGTCCCGCTGATCCTCTAAGTAAAGGGTTTATGAAGGGGCCATTAAAACTCCTATTACCTCTTCTGGTAGCTGTTGCTGCACAGTAAAGTTAATCACCTAAGATAGATCCGTGGCTGTAGCTGGTCTGTTTCCGGTGGGGCTTGCCAACTCGGGAGTCCCGACGGCAGAAGTAATTTTCTAGCTGGGGGTATAAGTTTGGGGTATACCATTACAGGGAGGCCCTAACTCTGAGAAATCCAGGTCCGCAGTCTTAATGTAAACACGTTATTAACAAACTCCCTCCTTTTAAGGGCCTTATTATTCTTATTAGCATCCCTGTTATAATCCCCATTAAGGGGAGGGGGGTTTATTGATCACGGGTCTACATTAGGAGGATCTGTTGTAAGCTCAGGGTTTCGGAGCCTTTGTATCTAGGCTAGTTAAAGTACAACCCTGAAGAACTATCAACAGTACTTCCATGCAGTCCTAATATGCATATATAATCCAATGTACCAGAAACCATATGCTATCTATATATATATATATATAGACCCTAGCAAGATTCCCATGTCCTTCGCCCTTTAGCTTTCCAGTTTTCTTGTTGTTGAGACCTGTACAGTTTTTGACTCTACGGATACTAGCTTTTGGGATCCAATTCTTACTGGTGGTTAGTAGGGAAGAATGTTTTGTTGTCCCTACCCCTGTAGAATGTAGCCCGTTATTCCCTACTAGTAAGAATTTCAGGGCTTACGAGCTGCGAGTCCAAAACCCAGACACGGCTCGCGTATGCTGTTGTTTTTGCTTTGTTTGCTTGCTTGTTTCGTTGAGCGTCAAACTCTCAACGGACCATTTCAACGCTGCCTTCCCCTTGGGTGGTGGTTTAGCTATGCTAAAATCACACGTGGGACACTGACAAAAGAAACACCTACAGTACTGTAAACGCGTGAAGGCAGCAGAAGCCGTAAAACCAGCAGCAGCGGCAGCGGCAGCAGCAGCAGCAGCAGCAGAAATACTCGTGGAACTAGTCCTGCTTTACCGGCCTACCTCAAGGTTCATGGATACCTAAGTAAAGTTGGGGTCATGGAGCATGGAGGCCCCACATTAGGCTATCCTAGCTGTAGCCAGCTCGTAGCGGCAGGCGCCTCCCGTGGGGAGGGATTCGTCCACTCTGAGACACCCTGGCGTGAAGCGCATCAAGAACAAGGGGAGGGTGCGAGCTCTGGAGGTAGGGGTGCATCATAGGGTTTAGGGGTTTAGGGTTTAGGGGTTTAGGGTTTAGGGTTTGGGGATACTATGGTACCCAGTATATAATGGAGAATCAAATGGAAAAGAAAATGGAAAATCAAACGGAAACTGGGATTATATAGGGGATTATAGGGAGTGTAGTGTTTTATCTGAGGGTTATAGGGTATCTATTGGGGTTATATAGGGATAATGGAAAAGAAAATGGAACCTACTACAGGGTTTAGGGTTTAGGGTTCAGAGTTTAGGGTTTAGGGAGTAGTATTTTATTTGGGGATACTATGGCACCCATAAAAAATGGAGAATGAATGGAAAATGAAATGGAAGCTAGGATTATACAGGGGTTATATTATGTTTTTCGGCTGAGGCTACGAGGTGGAGGACCCAGCTTTCCGCTCTAGTCGGGCTTTCAAGAAAGCCTTGATGAGCAAGCCCTTCTCAAGCAAGATTCGGGCTTATCGTATCGTGTCCAGGATCATCTTCGCGCCATGGCTTTGCAAGAATTAAGTAGCATTTTTTGTGGTTAAACCTAGTACAATTATATTCCTAATATAAGATGCGAAAACCCAAAGGGAGGATATAATCTTACTCCATATTGGGTACCATAATACCCCCACATGAGATACAAATCAATTGAGTTTGGTCTCCATTTCCAGGAACCTCCACGGGTTGCTAAGCCCAAAGAAACGTTGTCAAAATGCATAGGCTTGAAGGCTACCCCGAGTATCGGTACCCAAGGCCTGCCTTCAGCCATAGATCCTCAACCCCAACCAAACCCTAAAACCTAAACTGAACCCTACACCCTAAACCCTAAGCCAAAAAGACTTCTACCCTGCCCAAACTGAAATGGACCGCCATACAGCCCGGCACGAAAACGACAGCAGTCTATCAGGGACCCATGGGTAGGTCCATGTGAGTAGCATTTTTTTGGTGGTTGAACCTAGTAAGATTATATTCCGTATATAAGATACTATACCCCAAAAGGAGGATATAATCTTACTCTATATTGGGTACCATAGTATCCCCAAATTAAATACTACTCATGTGGGGTTTAGGGGGACGATACACCCTAAACCCACTACAGATCTCAAGTTTCTTGAAAGATGAAAGTCAGTTCGTATGAAGGCAGTATGCTAGGATCAGCGCGTTAAAGCCGAGACGTGTGGAAGTTTCCCTAAATTACTGTTCCCAAAATGGGGGAAAATCATACAGGGCCCCGTATTATATTAGGAACCTAAATATAGGACCCCGTATTGGCAGTAATTTAGGACAATCCCCATGCATTAAAAGCCTCCCCCTGTAAGCTGAGCCAACTGCATGACCCTGCAGGAAATCCACGGGTTGACAGGGGTTAATTATGTTATTTAGGGTGTAGGGTTTAGGGCTTAGGGTTTAGGGTTCAGGGTCCATATTTAGGGTTTAGGGTTTAGGGTTCAGGGTCCATATTTAGGGTTTAGGGTTTAGGGTGTCGGGACTGCTGTAGCAAAGGCAAAGCCGGTAGCAGCCTTCTCCGGGCTCGCCGCGTCGGCCTGCAGATGTCGCTTTTGTCGCTTGATGTTTGCAGTTTAGGGTTCAGGGTTTATGGTGGTTTCTTCTTCTGATAAGCATATAAAGAGAAGGATATGTTCTTACCGCGTATAATGGGAGGGGTACCCCACTTCTTATGACCGGAGTTACGTCAGATTCCCCCACAGCCCCGGGGGACGTTCAGCTCAAGCTCCATCGCGGGACAGAATGCAGGGCAGCCCAATGTCTTCCTGTCCAGTAAGCTTTAATCACTTCATCAGGCCAAAATGCCTAATATGTAGGGATTATATAGGGGTTATATTGGGATAGTGGAAAATAAAATGGAAACTACTATAATGGGTTATGTAGGGATTATAGGTATATATTAGGTTAGTAATTCCTAGGTAACTGTTACTGTGAGGGGTAATGAGGTTCAGATGATGCTTTTACCAGTCCCGCCGCTCTAAACCCTGAACCCTCAACCCTAAATCCTAAACCACAAGGCTGTTCTCAAAATTATGGGCCCTTTTTGGTTATAGCTTATATTACGGCTTCTAGTACTTAAGGATGCCCAAACGGGACCCTAGTTTTGAGAACTACACATAATACCCTGAACCCTAAACCCTGAAAACCCTCGTCCCTCCTACAGTACCGACCAGTAAGGCATGGCATCCTTTGTGTCCTCTACCATAGTTTAGGGTTTAGGGTTCAGGGTTTAGGGTTTAGGGTTTAGGGGAAACACCTAAATAATAACCAGTGCCTTAAGTTTGATGTTAGGGGAGGGGATTCAGTAGGGAAACTGAAAATGCAATGGAAACTGGGCTTATACAAGGATGTAAAGGGATATCCTAGATGACTACCAAGGTCATGCTGAGGTCTATTTAAGGTACGCTCTACTACGATTATGCAAGGAAACCAGGAACACATTGTGGGTAATTATTCAGGCTTCTACCCAGGCCCGGTGTGGTCGTACTCTACCACATACCTCGTCTTCATCAATGGAACTTAACCTGCCTCCTGTGAGATCATGGCACTCCATGTTGTATTTGGCGGAACCTGCGACCAAGCTGGGTGGATTCTTTTGGTTGGGTCAGAGAGAACTGAAGATGGACAAAAATACCTACTGAGGGCCTTAAACTCTACGCTACTTTGAGCAATTTGGATATGTACGAGGATGATGATCACTCCTCAGGGCAAAAATCCAACATACTTTGTCTTCTCAAGTTAAACATGTCCAAGAAGCATGTACAGATGTACACAAATGCAGATATACATCTCTACGTATATACATGTCTCAGTTTATACATGGATACAAGCCTTCAGGGCAGGGATGCGCAGGGGCTTACTTCGAACCACTGGCACATCAGGGTTTAGGGAGTGTGTGGTTGAATGGGGGGCAGGTAACCATGAATGCTCAATGTCCATGCCATTTTCCATTTTCATGTGCATTTGATTCTCGTCACTTAACCCTGAAAACCCACCTGCACCCTAAACCTTAGACCGATACAACCTCTTTCGAGGGAAGCCATTCCATTGCGACAGTTCATCTGAAGCTGCTAATCAGGCCTTCCGACGCGGGGGAGTGGGGGTGGGAATCCTGGAACTTAAGGCCGTCTCGCTTGTCTTTAGTGGGATACTGCGAAGGAACTTACACTAAGTTACCAGAATCGGTCCCCTTTCACGGGGTTACAGGGGTTGTAAAGGGGCTCAACCACCTTGATATGTCAGGTGGAGGAGTAGAGCTCCGGGTGCAGGGGTTGGGGTCCCAAAATGACTGACATGGAGAAACTTCATCCAGGGTTTAGGGTTTAGGGTTTAGGGGACCTGAACTTTATCAGGAAACAGAAAAAGAGCGAGAAGCGTTGAATGTACATGAGGGCAGGTGCACCATTGTGCCAAATTCAAAAAACCCTACGCTGCAAACCGATGAATCTAGACTCTGGACCCTAAACCCTAACACTACCAACTACCTTAAGATGCACTAGACATCTCATCTGACAAATTTGCGGTCAAGTCATACCACCCGTGTGGACCTGAAAGAGTGCGGCTTAGAGTTTAGGGCAAACTTGGGGTTGTAAAAAACCCTGTATTGAATCCTTCATGACCTTCAAACTTATCGGTGTTTTTTGCTCCTTATCGTTTTACAGTGCTTGGGGTTTCCTGCTTTTCCAAGTATTCAACTGAAAGTAATTAAGAAAGGGAGCTTAGGATCAAGGAGGGTTCAATGGCTTCCACAAGGAATATGAGGGCGGCGCTGCCAACAAAAAGAACAAAGAGTCAGGCAGTTCTGACTGTCGCTAGAGTAGGAGATGGAATGGGAATCAAAGGACTCTCTTTTTCAGTATGGCAGATAGTGCAAGTAGCTCGTGGGACTGGTCCTTAAACGGCCTTTCGTGAATCCAGCCTTATCGTTTTTGGTATCGTGTTGCTATCGTTTTGAGTCCCTCGTGTTCCCATGATCTGGAGCCATTACACTGGTACTGGTCAAGTGCTGAGAGACCATCATCAAATAATGATGGCGCATCAGAAGACCACCTTATACATACATTCCTATTTTATCGGCCACTACAAGACTTAAACTTATCGTTTTTTCTACTCCTTATCGTTTTATAGGTCAAGCGCTATCTGAGGGCACCCCATACATAACGTAGACACGCCTGGTTCCTGTACAACCCCACTTGGCTTTAGGGTTTAGGGCTTAGGGTTTAGGGTGTACAGGCATGTCGAGGTGCTTTGCGCAACTCGTACCCTAAACCCTAAACCCTAAACCCTGAAGCATTGTAGCGGCTTTCGTAGTGCATGCATTTGCTGGATGATCTTTTGACTTTGTGGGTCTACCTACCATCCCCAAATAACCCCTCCCAAGCTCCCCGACCCGCATTACAAAGGGTTTGGGGCTTGGGGTTCAGGGTCTACAGTTTGGGGCCTGGGGGCTTTTAATTCTAGGGCTTACCTCAACCCTCATAATAGGTAAAATGATAGCCCAAAACCTCTAACAATAGCCGAAAAAGTAGTTATTCTACATACTTTTGGGGCTCGGGTAAGGGTTTAGGGACTTAGGAAGTCAAGAGAGCCTCCTAGCTCAACTCAGACTTTTATGGTGCTTACATTCGAGGCCCTGCACCGGAGAGTCGGAGCCGCAACAGTTAGACTAGGGTTTCAAGCTTGGTTGAACCCAAGTTATGGCATAAGACGTAAAAGAGGGGAATGACGGCAATTATTTAAACACCTTCACTAAGACCCTCATAGCATCCAGCTTAGTGCCCATGAACGACCACAGCTGAGAATTCTTGGATGGCCATCTGGTGCTTTCATGCGGGGGCAAATCCTCCCAGGATCCAAGATCTATGAACCTCAGTCTTGGGATATCTCCAGGCAGGATGGTAAGGTTGCTTTTGCCCAAGTCCGCAAGCATGATCCTCCTGAAAGCCAGGGCTGCAATGACGCACAGAACATAGCTCCAGAACTCATCCGGAACAGCTGTTCCTTCGAGGTATTGGCTTAGTAGTGTGTGTCTGGCTTGGATGATAAGATCCATAGGCACACACTTGCCCGCCACACTGCAGAAAACCTGACCCGCATAGAGGATGGCACTGCAGTACACGATATCTGTCTCCATTTGATGTTCGACCTTTCTTGTCCACGTGAATTTCCATGTTGGTCTTTTACTCAGGCGTGTACCTTAAACCCCCTCTCCGCTTGAATTGCAAAGCCTACGCCATGCCTTCCACGTGTCGTCAGGGTTGGGCGACATGGCGCCCCTCCGCAAACACAATGTACAGAAGCCTGTCCTTACTACTGATTTTCGGGTGCTCTATGCTCTGCATGTTGAAGTGACTGGGTCGCTGAGGAAACCCTGCTTTTATTGTGTCTAGTAGGGTAATTCCATTGAAGTTCCTTAACAGCAACCCAGATGAAGCCTGGGCAGTTAATAGTAATAGTACCATTAAGACTATCAAAAAATAAATGGTAGTACGGATAATAACAATAATAGAAATAGTAGCAATATTACGACATGCTGCTACTTCTATGAATGAGCTGTCTTCCGGCTGCCTCCTAAAGCTCATCGTGTGTTGAACCACGCCAAAGGACGGAACTGTCACAACGGAAACAGCCATAATAGTAACAGCTATAATAGCAAGATTCTAATATACTAGTGATGGTAAAAGCAATATCAGTAACTATGATGAAAGTAGAAGAAATGGTAGAAGTACGGCTCTAAGTAAGCTTGGCACCATCAGCATCTAGCTTGTAAGAGAAGCACGTCTGTCAACAGACACGGTGGCATCCGGGGTTCTGACATATGTGAGCTGTAGTCTAACCTCCTAGTATCCCCCTTAATAACCCCTATAGTAGTCCCCTATAAAATCCCCTATATAACCCCTTCAAGGAGTTTAGACTATAGCTCATATACAAGTTCCTGGGTTCAGGGTTTGGGGTTTAGGGTTGGGGGCTTAAAGGTCATCAGCCCACTGCGTTCATGGAATTACGCGACCTGATTCTGTATTGTGTCTGTTTCCGGACACTTGTACCAGGTACATTCAATGATTCAAGGACTTGAAGTTTGTACCCTCAAGGTTTCTACATTTCGGCTTTGGGTGCCAAATGCCCTAATTAAGAGCTACATTCCATGCGTTAGGGCTCCAAAACGTAACCGCAAAACGGAACCTCCCTCTCCCCCCCCGACACATGAGGGTTACGTTGCACAGGCATGGTCCCCATTTAGGGGGTCCTGTATTCCGGATCCTGTTACTTTGGGGGTGTAGAGGGCAACATGTTGGCACACGTCCCAATCTAGATTATGATCGGAATTTCCCGCCATCCGCCAGCCACGTTGTAAGCGACACAAATCAAAGGAAGCAGATCAAAGGGTTTAGGCTTTTGGGTTTTTAAGCTCTTGATTTTAGCGTCTAAGGTTCAAGGGCCTAAGGCTTGTTGTTGGGGGGGGGAGGGGGCGGGTTACGGGCACTTCAGCACATACCGCAACAATGTAGCTGCAGGAGCACCTAGAATAGGGGCACATAATACTATGCACCAAACCTTAACCCTATACCCTAAACCTTGAAACAACTTTTCTATAAGGAGCCTGTGGGGGAATGATAAGGGAAATCGTTCAGCCTTCTACACCCTATAAACAGCTAATTACTAGGAAATCTGTGAAGCATTAAATCTATAGGCGTTCAACTTCCTTGTTATCCCTAAACCCTAGACCCTAAACCCTAAGAACCCTTACCAGAATATCTAAATGTTTGGGTTAACATCCTTCCTAATCCCCTACAGGCCGGGGCCCTTCAGTTACATTCATAACTATAGCCGTACTTGAGTAGATAGAATATGGCTTTGGGCATATTACAATAAGATCCCCATATACCCCGTATTCTATCTACTTATTAAGGGGGACTAGATACCTGAAAGCCCCACAACTGAAATTAATAGGACTTCTCCTATACGTACCCTATAACGAAACTTTTAGCTGGGGGGGGCCTCCTATGCCCCTGAAGGGCTGTTCGTCGTTGCGTCGCTTTGCGCATTTTGCCCCATCGCTGTTCGACGAGCGGAAAACTTCCGCAGGCAAATTTATCCTGCCAACTTTGTACAGTCGCCCACTGGGGGGTTCAGAGTTCCTGAGCCCTAAAAGCTTCAGCACTGATAGCCATGCACATACAACAGCTCTCTAGTTAGGATGAACCACGGAACGTCATCATCCCACACAGGCCAGCGACAGTTCATTAGCTACGTGGAAGTTTCTCACCATCAGGGCTCATTTCACACCACGAAATACTTAGTGGTCAGTAGGGAAAACAAGGAATCTAATCCTTTAATCTTTATAGAATATATTCACTTCCCTAAACCCTAGACCCTAAACCTCAAACCCTAAACCCTAAACCCTAAACCCCAATAAGAATCATTGCTTTAGGGATCCGCACTTCTGAGCCAGCACACCATACCATGCATGCAAGATGGACACGGATCATTGAGAAACCCTCACATGAAAGTTTCCCCCAAAAAAGGGAGCCGTCAGGGACCCAAGGGATTCTCTAACAATTACTAGGAGATTCGAGGGGCTCCTAGGATCAAATTAGGAGAATGTTGAGAAACTCCCACTCCCACCCCCTGTAAATGGATAGAATATGGCTTTGGGTATATCATTACGAGATCCCCATATACCCCATATTCTATCTACTTAAGGGGGACTATACCAGATTTCAAGATGCTGCTTCACTTCTCGTAATCTGGACAACCGCCTCCTCGGCCTCAATCTCTTCCTGGCAAGGCTCCTAACTCTACTTGAAGTGCCGTCGTTGGCATCCCCAACCACTAAGTCTCTAGAATGCAGGAAACATTAAGCCTTTTACAGAACTCTACCAATTGTCAGGCCGGTACCTTTGGCGAGCAGTATCTGGGAAGGATAACCGGGCTCCCAACCTGAAGTTACTCATAACTCCACGAGTTCATGGTGCTATTATAGGGTTTAGGGTTTAGGGTTTTGACCGGGCAGTCCAACCCTCAACCTTGAACCCTAAACTCCAAATCCTGACACCTGCGCAAAGGGCCCGCTACGTTTTAGGGTTTAGAGTTTTGAGTTCAGGGAATCAATTGAGCATTTCTACAATGGGCATCCGCTTAGGTACCCCCAGACAGGAGTCTTGACGACGAGAAACCCTAAACCCTTAACCCTATTCCCCAAACCAAACCATCCATTTTGCAGAAACAAATCGCAAAAAACGCCTACATCTTGCCTCCAGAGATGCTAGCGACCAGAAACCTCGAGAACCCAACACACACTCAAAGGAACGTACCCCAAGGTTTAGGGTTTAGGCTTTAGGGCTGCATCCCTAATAAGATCTAAAGACGATTCCTTAATTCAAAGGCATTGTGCCCGCTGGAGAGGGACCCATGATTTTGAGGAGCTCGAAACCACACGTACAAATACCCGCATAAGCCTCTATACAAACCCATAGAACCCCGCAACACAAGGTCAAAGAGAAAAGTAGCCAATCCCTTAAACCCTAAAATCCAAATTATGCTTGTAGAAGAACATCATACCGACGACCTTGAAACCCAAGCACCTCACAACCCCTCAACCCTTGTAAAGCGTTAGCCTGAAAGTTTAGTTATACTGTCTCCTTCTAATCCGTGTATAACATGTACCCAAAGACCTTCAAGACACTACTCCAGTTACTTAGGCCCTACCTACAATCCCCCTAAAAGAACTATACAAACCCAGTATCCAGTTATTCTCTTTTCCATTTTATCTTCCACCATTATGCAGGTATCCGCAAATATAACCCTAAACAACAAGCCCTAGATCACCCCCTAAGCCCTAAACCCTAAACCCTAAACCCTATACCTACACCCCTAATCCCCAAGTCCCAAAACTGACTCCAATAGCCGTAATTAAGCCCTAAACCAAAGGTTTAGGGTTTAGCGTTTAAGGTTTATAGTCCCCCTTAAGTAGATAGAATATGGGGTATATGGGAATCTTATTATAATATACCCAAAACCCTATTCTATCTACTTAAGGAGTAATACAAGGTTCAACTCTCTTGGCCCCTTCGGCCCCCCTCGCCAGCCTCTAAATGCAGCTCGCGGATCTCGGCGCGGACCTGACTAAAATACCAATAAGAGGGTTTTGATAACCCCAAACCCCCGAACATACTGTTGATGGATGAAATCTTGCACCAACTTAAGTCCTTACTGTCCTAGGATTTACAGTAGTTTAGGGGATTCAGATGGTGCAAAATTTCCTCCATCAACAGTACATAATATGATAGCTATACGATCCTAATTTGGGGGGGGGGGGTTGCGGTACCAAACTCCTCTTGTTGAAGGTGGTGGCCAACAAAGGACTTATGACCCTAAACCTCCAAACCCTGGGCCATGTTGTAGGACTTAAAGCTATAGTCCCCCTTAAGTAGATAGAAGGGTATGTTGGGGTTATATTGGGGTTATATTGGGATAATGGAAAATAAAATGGAAACTACCATTGAGGGTTTAGGGTTTAGGGTCGTAGTCCCCCTTAAGGAGATGGAATATGGCTTTGGGTGGAACTTAAAAAAGATAACCCCATATACTCCACATTCTATCTATGTAAGGGGGACTATAAGGGCTTGCAAACCCTGTGTCGGGTCAAAGGGCACAACGAACTTCGGATCTTTTTTGGCTGAGACTGTTTCGGGTTTACGGTTACCCCCCAGCCCACAGGACTTGGAGGGTCAGGGGGAACTTAAGAAGTAGGTTAGTAAGAAGGATACCTGGGGTTACTATATGGGTTATAGGGGTTGTTAACCTACTTACGAAAGTCCCCTTGACCCTAGACAATTTAATATATTGTAGATTCCATTTTCTTTTCCATGATTACTAGATTTGCTAAGTCCCCCTGACCCTCCAAGTAGTGCGGAAGTTTTGCGCTTAAACTTACCTCGTGTACCTAGCCCTAAATAAGTCATATCAAGGGGAAAACTTGGGGGATGACTGGGGCTTAGGGGCTGTGGGGTTTAGGAGTTTCGGGGTTTAGGGTTTAGAGGTTTAGGGGTTTAGGGCTTCGGGATTAACATATCGGGCCTTTTTCCGACTGCCAATCCAGTCTTAGGGTTGAGGGTTTCAGGTTTAGGGCCAGGGGAAACTATGAGTTATCCACTGAAGGAAAAACCTTGACATGCTCGGAGGCGTCTCGGCAACACTCCGGACTCCTTCCAGGAAACCCTAAACCCTGGTTCGTGTGCAGCTCGAACCATACTGCGTACCCACTCCAAAACTAGCCTGGAACTGCAGGTATAGCCCCCTAAACCCTAAAGTTTAGACCCTCAACCCTACACCCTAAACCTGAAACCCTAACCCTGAACTTTAGACCCTCAACCCTAAACCTTAAACCTGAAACCCTAAACCCTAAAACGTAGACCCTCAACCTTAAACCTGAAACCCTAANNAACCCTAAACTTTAGACCCTCAAACAAAAACCTGAAACCTTCAACTCAAACCTTTGAATGCCGCAGCCTTGGTCACAAACCCTAGACTTCCATACCCACACGATAAACAAAATCCGAGGAGACCCAACAACCCCTATTAGGGTTATATTTGGGTTTAAGGTATAGGATTTAAGATTTAGGGATAGTTTAGGGTTATGATTGGATAATGGAAAATAAAATGG
>CAJNIZ010009368.1:0-13471 GCA_905231905.1 Symbiodinium pilosum
CACGGATGTCAGTTCATCTCGATATCGCGAAGCCCTTGCGCGTGTCAGCTCCCCCGTTGCTCTGGCCCATGGGAGCACGTTTTCTGCTCCTGCAAGGTTGCTAAAAAGAGCAGGCTTGCTCCTTTGACATGCTCCGCGCAACACCGCTCTGAACCTGCATTCGTGTGCGTGCTACAATAAATTGTTCCGTTGTTTCGAAAACATGTGCGTTGCAGAAGGCACGATTTGCACATGGGCCAGAGCGGCTGCGCACTGCCGAGAAATTATCTGAAGCCTCAGTTGAACCCAAGCTTGCCCCTTTTTGACGGGAATGTCCCAGGAGGAACGCTGAGCCAAGGTCCATGCGTCATAGGCGTATGAGGCCCAGCATTGCACATTTTCCGTCGAGTTGTACGATGTTTCTTTTTCCTGAGCCCGGAGGACAAGGAGGAGCCAGGAATGGACAGTGGTGAGTGAAGCTTAGCATTTTGAAATGCCTGGCGGAAAGTGCATCGCAGCCATGAGGTACATGGGGAGCTACGGACGGCTTTGTGGGCTTCGTAGCGCCGTGTGTACAGGTTCCAAGCCCTGGGATTGCCTGTGCCGGGGCGCCCTCTGAAAGGTTCCACCCGTTGAGCGCTTGCACCAAGACGCCCCCGCACGGCAGTTTGCAAGAATGAGGGACGTCTTGCAGTGCAGGTCGTCATGGGGGCTATAGATTCGGTGGGTCCGGCTGGTTTTGACGTGGGGGATGGTTTCCGACATTGCAAATGACATCTTTCCAAAATGACCAAAAAACATGAAACTTTGGACCTTTGGAATGCCTCATTTCTAACAGCAAGCATCCGTGCTCAAACCATTATAACGTTCGTGTTCAAATGCATTCGATGGTTCCAGGTGCTGCGGTCGTGGCGCGGTGTAGGTGCCGCGGTCTACGTGGGCAGTATAAGCGCTGTGGCGTACGCGATGCGGTGTAGGTCCTGTGCTGCGTGTGGGTGGTGTAGGCGCCGCGAGGTGCTGGCGCGAAGGCGTTGCCGCGGCGCCGCCAGCGCTGCCATGATTCTGAAGAGAAATCTCCGGACGCTCCACGCGCCAGCCCCGGCGCCCGATTCAGGAACGGCAACCAGGTTTCATGGGGTCACCGCGACCCAATGAAACACTCCGTGCACGGGCACCATGATGGCAGAACAGTGTTCTCCTTATACCCATGGGGAAACGTGTTGGGGTTGAAGACTAGTACTTATGTTCTACTCGCATCATATATGCATGGTGAAACGTCAGGATGGCGGGCATGTTGCCTGGACAGAACTTCAGCGGTTCCCTGGTTACGGGTTCCGCACTGGCATGGTCCAAAGTTCACAACTGTGCCCCAAGAGAATTTGATCCAGCGTTCTGTTCCAAAATCCATAAATTAATCAATTTTTGAGGAGTCGAGTCGGCCTGATGTTCATGGGCGCGGGCAATGAAAAGGCACCAATCGGTGTTGGAAACTTGTCCCTCCCAAATCACACCCTGCTTCCAACGGCAAAATGAAACCACGCGTCCCAGCAAAACGGTTGCTTACCAGCAGATACCTTGCGCGGAAACCAATCCATGGATCGTGGGAAAAATGTCTGCTGTTGGACCAAGCAGCTGTCTGTATTCAACGTTGGCCACGGTGTAAATTTGTTTTGTGGACTGTCATCTGTCCAGCCACAAATCAAACAACTGGGGAGACTGCAGCGTGAAAGAAGCACGAGCGATTTGGCAAAGAAACGCGCGGATCTCGACGAATCCAATGGTTTGCGTGGAAAGCCCACATGCTAAGGGCACATGGTGTAACACATCATGATGCTGTTGCATTGACCCACAAGCAAACAACAGACACCCCCAAAATCGGGATCTAGTCAGCTCTGCAGCAACGCAACCCTTCAAACAAAAGAAGTTTCAGCACCAGGCAAGCACAGTTGCAGCGCTTCCCTTTTTTTTTAACCCTGAGGCGGTGGAGTAATCCAAAATCCCAAGCAAACCTGCAAGTGAGACCTTCGACCTTCGAAGCAACCTGGGCTAAGACAAGAAGAGATCCCTCCTCAAAACAGGCCAGGGACGAGTCGAAGAACCCAAAGGCAAAATGCAAAAGCAAGGTTTGACAAGCTCGAGGAGATCCCTCTGGCAACCTAAACCTTGCAGCACTGTCGAAAGCTGTGCAATCAAGCAACCATACAAGTCAAGCCTACAGACGCGTCCCTGCGCAACATGTCGCAACACACTCCCCCTGTCGCAACACTAGCCGCAGGAACACACAAAGACATGCCGCAACGCACCTAGTTCCCACTTAGATACACGCAGGCGTGCACCCCGCTGCATCAAACACTGCTTGGCTGGATTTGGATGGCTTGACCGTCACGTAACCATTTTTTTTTCCTCGCAGCTGTTTGTCCCTGGTCGGCTGAAGCAGCTACCGGCAAGCTGCGGGCGCCGTCTCTCAGGCGCGCAGCGGCATGCGGTTTTCAGCCACGGGGTACACATGGCACGCGTCCGCCAGCAACTGCCAGTGGCGGCTCCGCCAGTTTTTCCTCCTTTTTTCCCCTCCCGCACCGCCGTAGCTGCGAAGCACTACAAACACGTAACCATAGGCGAGAAGGCGATTGCGCTTTTGTTGTCAGAGACACCGTCCTTGCGAACGTTCAAGAGAAAATTAAACCGGCTTGTTTGAAAACCGCATGCTCTGGAACGCAAACGTGACTACGTCTTGAGCATGGATGCTCTTGTCATCGAGCACAGTCGAACACGATTGTTATTATATGTGGTTTGGGCATGGATGCTCATCATAAGCACTTGGGCTCAAAACCTGGAAGTGTAGGAAGGCAGTCTAAGTAAATCTCGGAGCATTCTAACAAACGGAACTGGACCCTTAGGGGAATCAAGTGGAGTCAGGAATAAGACAATGACAGTAGGACGTTTTGCAAGATGGGGCGCTCTTGGCCTACTGCTCTGGGGCATGCGAGTGTTAGCGGTTAACAATCAGAACACCGAGTGCACAGAGTCAGAGCCAGACACACCTGGAGAGCAGGCAGTGCCAAGTGGAGCAGGGGACACCGAAAGCGATCGCATGCTGCGAGCTGAGCAGGCGGCAACCATCCTTGGACCGGCGCTGGAGATGAATGATCAAGACTGGTTAAATGGACTTCTACACCCTAGAGGACCACCCCCGCCGGAAGTCTTGATTGCAAGTACGGGAGCGGCATCCAGTTCGGGAAATTTTGGGATCCTACAACAAGAAGTGGAATCGGCACCGGTAATGGCACCACATCCACCGGCGGTTGAGCAACATACACCGCAGCGGGTGTCGCGTGGCCGCAGCAGATCCGCACCAAGGTTGCCGACCCGAAGGCCGAGACCTTCTGCACTCGGCCGAGCCGAGGCCTTGGGGAACTCCATCCAATCGCAGACACATCAGCTGACCCTGGAACAGCGCCAATCGGCAGTGGAGGTGGCATCGTGCACCAGGAGTCTGCTGACACGCGCAGGGTTCACACACGACACCATCTCTGCAGGCGCGGAGGAGGCCAGAAGTAGCTTCCTTCAAAGTTGGCTGCTAGAAGACCGAGCTCAGCAAGAACACGGCGAAGAAGAAATGGATCCGGAAGGCTCCGACGAGGAAGTGGAGGAGTAACAACTCTACAAGACAAGGGCATGAGCCATAGGAAAGCCTCTCCACAGGGATCAGTAATAAGCCCCAATAGTCGAACCCCGGCTGCCTTTCCTAGCATCATAACCGCAATCCTGCGTGCATACATTCCTTTAAACACTCCAATCGACTTTTCAGAGCACCTCATGGCTAGACCCAGTGCGAACAGAGGAGAGACGGGTTTTTTTGCAAGATGGTCCGGGCAGCTGCTGGACCAGTGTACAGAAGTGACCAGACGTCTTTTTGCAAGTAGCGCTCTGGCGTCCAGAAAGCGTATGCCAGCCTGGCACCTACCTGAGCGACAGCTGCATCCACTTTATTAGGGTAGGGATGACCTGGATTCCCCACAAAGACACTACCATACAAGGCAACCCTCTCCCAATGAAGCAGATGCAAGGGATAACCTGACCCCTAAGGGCTGTCGTAGGACCCGGACCTCGGACCCAACAACCCGTGATAGACGCCTCCTTGACAACCCCCCGGCACATAGGGAAAAAATAGGACGTAGACGGCCCTTCTGCTTGGAACAAACAGGATACGAGCCCCTTCTTGCGAGCACACCATCAAGTACATTAATTAGTGCCCCCGAGCAAGACTCCGTAGTTTGTTACAAGCAGTACCCCCCTACAGAAAATTCAGCCACAGCCATGGTCCCCAATAACATCCGTAACAGTGAATCTCCGCAAACCCTAACTCTGCATATAGTCTTGTTTGCAACCACCGCAGAGAGGTCCGTCTCCATGGTCCGGAACAGGACCGCACAGACACCTGCAGCCAAAGAGCACAACACCCCTTACATCAGCTTGGACCAGAGCACACCGCCAGCGTCCAGCTATGTTTGCAGGATGCATGCAGCACTACTCTCAAGCAGGCCCTCCATAACCTGTGGTTCTCTGATAGCGAACCCACGTTTAGAGCAGCAGCACAACGGCAGCGAACTGAGTGCATCGCATAGAAGAGTCATAAATCAGCATCCATCCTTCCCTGGACCCGGCGAACCCAGGTGCATGAGGCTCATGGTGCCCACCCAACAATGCAGTGCTGCCTTCAGCGTGCAGGACCGCACCGCCTACTTTTGCAACATGTCAGTGAGCGTTGCCAACTGCAATCAAGTGTAGGGGTTCGACATACACTGCTGCAGCCAGTTCTGTGCAAGCTGCTACTAAGCCCCACCGGCAAGCCACCAACTTCGACGCAAATGCTTGGTAATAAGATGCGCATGCCGGACTGGAGCAGCTGGGCCGCTGACAGCCCAGAGATGAGACAGCTCTCCCAGGGCGTGGGCAAGAATGAAGAATCAGCACAGGGGATCGGCAAAGTGCGCTCCAACATCTACGGAGAAATCTCCCTGAGGCAGAGCGCGAAACCATGTGCAATAAAATTAATAAGGCCTAAAGAGGACACCCTAAGTGCTAATAGACCTGTGATGCCCGGCCCCCCTAAAGACACTACCCACCCACTCATGGCTGCAGGGGAGTGCGACCACCACCGGACGCACTGGAAAGACTGTTCCAAGTGGCTCCGCCGGCGCAGACCGGACCGAGCATGGCGGAGGCAAAGCGCATGGCAAACCAGGTGGCCAGATCTATGCCGCAAGCCCTAAGTGGGATGGAAGTGGCCAGCCTGAACAGGCAACGCCAAGCCCGTATCAGAGACGAGCTGAATCGACTCCTGAGATGCTTGCGGCCCAAGCCACGACACCGCATGGACTCCAGAAGCTGGGGGCGGTCAACTTTGAGGAAATGGACTAGGCATAAGCAGGTCGGCAGAAGCCAGAGCAGATCGGACAATTCGAATGCGCAAGAGGGAAAAGACAGATCACAACCGGAGCTGCCACGAGCTGTGCAATGGCATAAAACGGAAGCTAATGCCCCTAGCCTGAACCCGTGCAATCAGGAGCCTCTGGCTCAATCATCCCCATTCTCTACAGGGACGCCAACAATTGGAAGGCGATCAAAGAGCAGAATCCAGCTGCGCTCAGCTCCAGTCTAAGGCAGACTCTAATGCGCTCCATGCTGGAGGAGATGAGGGTCAGGATCAAGGCGTGCAAAGACCAGCCAGAGTCGATAGAGTTTGCCCAGAAGCAAGAATGGATGAACAAGGAGGGCGGATGGCTTTACGCAACATGGGATCACTCCCAGCAAAAACAGGTCCCTCAGCCACAGCTCGGCACAATGTCCACCCAAGAGATCCTGGACGACGTAGCTTTGATCAGCAAGGAGCTCCACCTGACAGTCCACCGGTTTCATTCGGTCAGGCCTCTGTGCGAGCATCCGGAAGCGGACATTGTCCAGTTTATCTTGGAAATCTCGTTGAGGGAGCAAGGGCATCGGATCCACTCCGTTCTATGCAAGTGGATCAACTCCCTGGCCCTGCAGCTGGTGGGTGTCAGACTACGACAGGAGCGGCAATCCCAAGCCTCTACTGGACTGGTTCAAGCAAATCAGACAAGCGCTGTAAATCCACCAGCCAGGCCAGAACCTCAGCGTACTATGTGTCTGCAGCTCCTTCAGTGTGCACTGCAAAACCCCAACAATCACTGCTATATGAACCATACCCTACTCCCCTTCCTATGGACGACCCTGCAATCCTCTGACCCAGACCTCCATCAATTAAGCCCCATCTTTAGGCAGCTGCTCACAACCCCCACCATGACCCTAATGCGTTCCATAATGTGGTCACACCTGACCCGCTCTTGGCGACTACCCGATCAGCAGCATGATGCGGCAGAATTCGTCACGCACTTGCAAGCCCAGGTCGAACTGCCCCAATTTCAAGGACGGTGGGAGGCAAGGCAACTAAGGGAGCATGGCATCCATGTTGCCTATCCCAGATTCGGGCGAACCTCTGAATGTGGGGAGTGCATTCGGCTATGGAGGCAACAGGCATCCGTGCACGCACTAGCCAATGCTGCTGAGTGCATATGTCTGCAATTTCTCCGTTTTCGACAGGAAAACGGAAGCTGGGTCAAAGCTGACAATCCAACTTGGTTGCCGCGCAGCTTCATCATGCCAGTCTTCATACATCAACATACTGTAGAAGTAGAGCCCATCGAGTACCAAATCACGGCTATCACGCTGCACCGAGGTACGGCACCTTCTGTGGGGCACTACAGGTCGCTTTTGATCAGGGGCAAAGATGCGTGGATGACGGATGATGCCATGCCAGCCAAAAAGATTGGGCCCGTGACGGAACTGTTAAGTAGACAAATCTACCTTATTTGGGGTACGCGAGTGCAATCGGCATCGGCAGGAGAATCAGTCAGATGTGACGCGACACCATCAGCGCCAGACACCCAATCCTGTTATGCGTCACGCATGCAAACGTACTCATACTTTGAGGTGGAAGGCGCAGAACGGGCAGGAGGAACGTTACATTTTGCCACTTGGAGGGAGTAAACTAGGGGATAACGGCAATAACTTTTTATTTAGTCCCACACCCGTTCCCGTGTCTGCGTACTCTCAGTGCCCGAACCCAAGGATACCCGTGCGAAGCGGCACGCATACAAAATGCATGGCCGTAAAGTGAACAGCTAGGAAGGATGTGTACATAGGCCAGCCCCGAGTGTACAGCTCTCGCCCTGGCAACCGTACAACACTCCCTGAAACCCTGTTCCTGCAACTTCCCTCACTTGGGTGATGACGTATCATATCCACTCATTGCTTTATACCTTTTGGAAGTACACGCTTGGGTCATGATCATTTTCCACTCAGTGCTAGACCTGCATCATGTAGCCATGTCACACTACCTAGGATCCTGGATGTGCTCCTCTTTCCATGGGATCGTATCTGTCCTTAACCCTTCAACTTCGGGCTCAACATCAAAATCTGGAGGGAGCAACATCCTGAGGACCATCAGGGGCATGCCTCTAGTCATGATGGCTGCAAAACATAGGTCGTAGCTGTGGGTTCCTCTTTTGTTCTTAGTGTGTATGCGACGGCCTACGGGCCTGCATGAGGTGCACCGTAAATTGGGGCATGCGTCTTCTAGATGCCGACTCTGAGTCGCTCAGTCTCACACTCGCTCGCTAGGCGATTAGACAGGATCGCTGCGTCAGGAATGAAATGAAAATGGATGCTCATCATGGAGTGCGCTCGCGCACGATCGTTATTTATTGGTTTGGGCAGGGATGTTTTCAAGATCGAGTGCGCGCGAACACGATTTCTATTATGGTCTTGGCATGGATGCTCTCAAGCTCGAATGCACTCGAACACGAACGGAAGTTTCGCTTGGCCATGGGTCCCATCATCATCGTGTGCATTCGATTATGAAATTTATCCTGGTTTGTGCATGGATGCTCTGGTAACCGTATGTTCTTGGAGCACGAACGTTATTATGGTTTAGACATGGATGCCCCGACATCGAGTGCACTCGAACACGCAAAAACCAAAAAAACACGCACGTTAGCCCACTTTGTTTGTATGTTCCCCCAATTTCGTTTCACATTGCCAGGCGAAGCCCTTGATTTTTTTCAAACCCGCAGCACCGTTCGCGGAACGACCCTCCTTGCAAACAATGTGCAAAAACTGATTCTGAAGGTTCCGAGCACTTGCGGCCCGGCGCATGCAACAAAAACGTTGCTCATCACACCGCGGTTTCGACCGCAAGGCCTTCGGGCCTCTCGAGGTATTGTCGTGCAACACAAACTGTAAAGCTTAACTTTCATAACCTTTCTTTGCATATTCAGGCTCACGAGGAGGTATGGTATTCATGTCCACATCGCTTGCAGGCCGCCCAGTGGTGATGCAGGAAAGCCGCGCTTTGATTCTGGTAGAAGACAGCGGTAACAAACATGCACAGATCCCCCAACACCTGTCTCAAACCATTCTCCCAAATAAGCCGAGTTGCAACACACTCCAAAATAGCCTACGTAATGAGTTGACGAATTGGCATAGAAAATGTAGAAGCGAAACAGCTAGATTGATCAGAAAAACCAATAGGGCGAATAAGAAAAGATTCCAAACCCAACTCTTTCGACAGATCAGGTCGCAGGCTATTGGCTTGGCACGCCAACTGCCTGCATACATTGCCCAAGATCCGACGAACATATTACGAAATAGTTTCACCATTTATCCTTATGAGACGAACAATTTAACTCTAGGAAAATCTTGCACGGATAAGCTGAGTGAGAGCATTGCAATTTCCGAGTACCAAGACGCTGTGCTACGATTTAGAATATGCCGACGATACGGCCCTAAAGGCCCTTTCTCTAGAACAATTGGAATCCTTTCTTCGCGCTGTCCAGGTAGAAGCCACGCTTTACGGACTAGAGCTAAATACACAAAAAAAACGAGCTACTCCGCCATCCAAACAACCACAGCACCATTACTTTTGCTAACGGAGACCCCGTATCCGTGACCAACACAGCCAAATACCTAGGATCACATATCAATTGGACTACCCCGCCAAAAATAGCCATTAAATTCAGAAAGGAGAAAGCAGAAGCCGCCTTTAGCAAGCTGCGCCATGTGTGGTGCAGCGTACTCCCATGGAAGTCAAAATCCACGATATTCCACTCCTTCGTAGTTCCAGTATTCACCTACGGTTTAGATTTATGTTTCTTGGACAAGCAGCACTACAGAAGTATTGAAGCATGGTTTTTTAGACACTTCAGAAGAGCATTGTCTATTAAAGCTTCATACTATGCCCGAATATCTAATCAACGTGTCTGGAAAGCGGCCGGCAAAAAACCAATGCCCTCTCAGATCATACTTCAACAGCAGTTCAAAATGCTGATCAAATCTACGACTACTCCGCCATCAGACCCCCTCCACCATGTAATGTTCTCCCCTGGATATAAGGACAGAATCAAATTCACTAAGTCCAAATCCCGCGGCCACCCCGCCAGGTACTGGTATGACCTAGTTTCCCAAGAAGCATTAAGGGCCTACCACCAATACTTCAACCAACGCTCCATCAATGATGTTTGTAAAGATTTTTTGGGTCTTAAGCAGAGAATCAATACGGACACAAAGTTTGGCGAGTATCTGATGACTGTGCCTACGCGCACGCCGCATTGTTTTCCGTTGTATAGAAAGACCGTTGGGAGCGCATGGCAAGCCTAAAATGACGCTGTACTGATAGGCAGGTGCCCGCAATCTTGTCGGATAGCTTCTTTGAATTGCCGCGGACTTTCGTCCGCTTCCAAACGTGAGAGAGTGATCCATTTGATGCTGAAACACAACATTGACATCTTGTGTCTCCAGAAAACCAAAATTAACAGTAATAGTAGAGAGACACACGACGGCTATGTGATGGTATGGTCTAGTGATGTGAAAGACGATGATCTTAATAAAAGCGGAGGATTTAAAACGCTCCGGCAAGGCTTCGAGGAATAAGCAAGAACATGCTAGGATATTCCGTAATGCGATTGAGCATTTAGGGGTGTGTATTGTTTTTCGAAAAGAATCTCCAAAATACATATGCGATATTAGACAACAGAGCGCAATAAATATCATGATGACGCTTTCTATGCAAGCTGGATATCAAAGCTGGATATCATGACATCGTTTCCACATACGTCCCCCAAGCATGTCATGTCGACCACAGCACTGGAGACCGTCACTATGCTGAACTTGATGAGTTGATGGATGAAACATTATGCGTATTCACCACGATTAGTTCTTGGAGATTTTAATGCTAGACTCATACACATGAATCCACGAGCATTGGACCCTATACACTAGGTTCGGCTTGGTGTGATGTGGATATTCTTTCTCAAGCACAACCAAACAACCGCAGTGCATTTGTGGAGTTTTGCTTCGCGAGAAACATGATTGCTGCGAATATTTTCTCTCAGAAACCAACGGAGCAACTTGTTACATACAAAGCGTTGGGTGTGAAAAATTGGCATGCGGCATGGCATTTACATAAGTTTGCTCATATGGACTTTGCACTTGTAAACCAGAAGTGGCGGAATGTGATTACAAACATGCAATTGATACGGATCAGAAGCTTCTGATTGCTGACGTCAATTTTAAATTGAAAGCTCAGAATACTAAATCTCTCACGCCGTCAGTCCGGTATCGCACTCCAACACTTCAGCAACTAACAAATTACAACAGTGCCGTTTCAGAACACGTGGCCCAGATGATCCAGGACGACAATGATGCAACTATTGATTTTGATGTTTTGAATAAGGCCCTCACGGAAAGTGCTCAAGCAAATCTAGATTGTGTTCCAGCTAAACAGAGACGACCCTACATTTCCCACGCATGTTGGCAACTCCTGGAGGCCAAATGGGCAGCAATTGAATCTGGGGATTATGACGCATCTGACGCCTTAAGCAAACAAATTAATGACCGTGTGCGCCATGATAAGGAAGAACACTTGCTTGAACAGTCAGAAGAAATTACAACGCAAGGATACAAATGGGATGGCTTAAAAGAGATGAGGGCTAAATTTAAGCCTTCATTTACAAAGTTCAAAGATTCCTCAGGCAATCACGTCCCTATAAGGGCTACCCCCATAAAGCAGCTTATTACTTTGAAAATACACAGTGGAAAAAATCAGAAGGCAATCTTGGAGAAGAGTCACGACTCCATTCCCCGCTCCAGAATGGAGCTTACCAAATTAATGATGGTCCTTTCACTGATGCGGAATTAGATTCAGTCTTGTCCAAAATAAAGAGACACAAACCCCAGGGGATGATGGGATATGTGGTGAACTTTATAAATGGCTTGATGAGGAAAACCGATCACTCTTGCTTCAGGCGGTTAACCAATGCTTAGAGAAAGGTCGCTTACAACAAAAGTACATGAACGCCATCGTAGTCTCAATTTATAAGAAAGGAGACTCCTCTTTGTTAGCGAACTACAGGCCAATTTCTCTCTTAAGTTTTTGCTACAAAAGTGTTGCCGCCCTGGTGAAAGTCAGATTAAATGAGGGTTTGGACACTTGGCTAATGCAATCTCAATACGGTTTCCGCAAAGGTAAATCCGCAAGCCAGGCGATCTTCGTAGCACGACGCCTGCAGTAGATAGCTGAGAAATCTAAAAGTAGCAGCGCGCTGATTCTACTAGATTGGGAGAAAGCCTTTGACCGTGTCTCACACGATAAGTTGACTGAAACGCTTCATCGTTTGATGGTGCCCAATAAGCTCATCAGCCCATCAGCCTTATAAGTAGGTTTTATGAAAACCCACAGTTCAAAGTCAAACAAGGCTCCGTCGAATCTACATGGAGAGCGCAAGAAGCTGGAATAAGACAGGGCTGCCCTCCAAGTCCTTATCTATTTGTTCTTCTTATGGGTGCCCTTTTTTTAACGACATTAAGACAGAGCTCATTACCAGAAGACAACGCGAGCCGATAGATGGTATTCTTTTCTCTGAGGTCCTCTTTGCAGATGACACTCTCATCTTTGGAGCCAACGCTCGATGCATTAATGTCCTGCTGCATGCCATTGAGAGACACTCCGAATACTATGGGCTTAAACTTAACCTCGACAAATGCGTTAACGTATTAGCCAATCAAAGAATCTCATCCGTTCGTTTCTACCCAAATCGCCCTGCGCAGGGTAGGTTAGTGCCTAGAAAGCACTCAGCAGCTTACCTCGGTAGTTTATTGACAGACAGTTTCGATAATAAGACGGAGGTGCTAAATAGACTAGGAGATTGTATAGCGACGGCTAATAGACTCAAGCTCTTCTGGCAAAAGGCAAGAACATCAGTTAGATGGAAGATTCAAGTTTTCCATGCGATTGTGAGGTCAAAGCTTTTACACGGGCTGGAATGCATACAGGTCACCGAGTCCGAAATTTCAAAGTTGAATGCGTTCCAAAACGAATCTCTAAGACGAATCCTGGGAAAGCCTCCAACATTCATAGACCGTCAAGCTACCAATGCGAGCATGTATCAGGAAATTCAAGAAATTCAGGGCTGTGCCTTTGAATCTTTCGGAATCACGTGCAAGAAGGCGAAGATGAGACTCTTTGGACATGTGCTACGTGCCAGCCCAGCAGACCCAATGAGCCAGGTATCATTTCATGTTGACAACCTGCGCCCCAGACCTGTTCGTTCCAGGCGCTCTGGACGGCCTAAGTTAGACTGGATCACGGAATCTTACAGAGACGCGTTTGAAATCATGCATGGGCCAGGGGTCGTATTTGATGCGTTTAATATTGAACATTTGCGACAAGTCAAAGATCATGCGATCTTGAGACAACCGCCCTTCAATTGAAGGCACGCCAGGCTTCGGCCTCTCGAGGTAATGTTCAAGGTACCGGAATTTGCCCCGCGTGGATGCACGGTGCTCGGGTCATTTATCCGGAGTTGCTTTGTCTCGTCTCACGAAGCGTGCTTTATTCCACACATGTTGTACACTATTGTTCGTCGGGAGCTCAGTCCTGCTCATTGGAAATAGGATTCATCGGATTCGTCGTTCAATTTTGATCGTGTAAAGAACGATTTCTATACCAATACTATACCAAACTGATCCGCTCAAGATCGTTCTCTTTTGACGAAAATCGCGCTCCCATGCGGAGCGTCCTGAAAATTTTGAAAATCGCGCTCCCGTGCGGAGTATCGTCAAAATTTTGAGAAAAATCGCGCTCCCGTGCGGAGCGTTCTGAAAATTCTGATGAAAATCGCGCTCCGTCGATTTTTCATTACATATGTATGATTAGACATACATACACACATACATACATACAGACAGACACACAAACACAAACACACACACACACACAGGCACACACGCACACGCGCACGCACACGCACACACTTGATCTGTTAAATGGAAATTGGGACTGGTTGAAGCTCAATTTCTCTCAAGTCAAAACTTGAATGATGAGAATCTCTGCTCTGAGGCCATCCCAAATGGATGA
>CAJNIZ010009369.1:13617-26363 GCA_905231905.1 Symbiodinium pilosum
CTTATGTTCTTTTTTTTCCCCTGATGGTTGAAGGAAAAGGTTCGAGATGCTAAGCATAACGGTCCAAGTAGCCTAGATAATCAGATAGCCGGCTCAGCAGTACACATAATCACAAAGCTCCAAAATACTTATTGGATAAGCCTGAATATACGGTTTAGGCTTTAGAGTTTAAGAGTTTCTAATACTGTGCTTGTATGATCCTCATCTGAATATTTTGATGTTGGCATAGTCGGCTGAACAGTACCCGTATTAACAAACCCCAAGGTACATACTCTGGATTACAGGAGAAGCCTGACTACCCTCCAACACCATATGATATAACCCCACACTATCCCAAAGTCTTATTCAAGCTAAACCCTAAACCCTGACGTAAACCCTCCTTATCCACGGCTTGACTGGCTGGGAGTCCTAAGTCCACCACTGCTTGCCACGAGGTGAGGGGAATAAAAGTTGTACGAGTAGGGCCTTACCAGAGGAGGTCCACAGTGCATCTCACTTGAGTAGTGTTTTTCTGGTGGTTGCGTCTAGTAAGATAATATTCCTTATATAAGATACTATAACTCACAAGGAGGATATAATCTTACTCTATATTCGGTACCATAGTATCCCCAAGTAAAGTGCATCTCACTTGCCACGGATCCACTTCCCATTGTTGGGCATGCATGAGTAGCTAGGGCACTCGGATGCGTCCTTGTCGAAAATGCTATCACCTCAAAGGGCCTTGGTACCTGAAGCCCCAGGATTTGGGTACCTGGACCCTTAGGGTATTGAAGCTGCTACATTACCATCTAGGTTCCCAGAAACCCCTCAATAACAGAACCTGTTTTCCTCATGTACAGCTTTAATAAGGAGACCCCAATATCCTAAACTTATCTCTAAGAGACAGGTGCATGGATTCCAGATCAGCGAGTCCCGCCATCGTATTTAGAGAATAGCGGCTGCGATGGTTACAGCAGCAGCACTAGCCTTAAAAGCCCCTGTGGGTTGCCATGTTTGTTTGGGTTAGGGAGTTTAGGGGAAATTGGACTGATGGCATATGAGGGTTATAAGGGCTTAGGGTGTAGGGTTTATGGCTTTAAACTGAGGGCTATAAGAGGATAAACTATTGTCCTAGGGTCCAAGTACCCAAATAAGTGGGGGCTTAGGTCTCAAATGCTAGCACCTTCCTGGTTTTTGGTACCTACAGCAAAACATTTGGGTACCTGGACGCTGAAACCTTGCATATCCCTTCACAGACCTATGCGTCCCTAGATGACCCTACAGGGGGCTAACGTAGGCTCTTACAGCATGCTCGTGAAACCTCAATTTCCAAGGTTCCCGGCCATATATAGTGTCAGTTGCAGACTCGCACAACTACAAGTGAAACAGTTGCGGGTATAGGGTTTAGCGTTTGGGGTTAAGGGTCTAACCGAGCTTTTTGAAGCAGTTGGTCAAACGACTGCAGAAAGAATTGCTCTGCCCCAGTATGCTATTCAGATTCCTTGCCCTAAGCCCTATGCCCTAAACCCTGAACCCTGAGCCCTAAACCACGACAAACAAACGCCAAATCTCGCTACTTTCCTTTATCCCATAAGCCGTAAACCCTGACCCCCTTAAGCCCAAGGTACCCTTGAAAACGGGATGTATCGGGATCTATAGGGATCTGTGGGGTAGAGTTTAGGGTTTAGGGCCTAAGGGGTCCAAGCACTCCACAATCAAACGCGCTGCCCCCGAGCATATACGGCAATTTTAAGAACCACAATCCCCACTGCCCGTTCTTGGGCACATGGAACGTTAGGATAAGCCCCTAAGCCTTAAACAGGAAATCCTGAACACCAAGCGCCAAACCCTAAACGTTTAGTTTAGTGACAGGGTCCTGATTTACTGCCTTATTCATGTTATTAACCCTTATACAGGCCTATGAAAGCCCAGATTCGATTTAAGTTTCCCTTCTCTTCTCCGGTGGATTCTTCATCTTAGGGTTTATGGTCATAGGGTCTTAATTTTGGGGCCTTCGGCTTGGCGAACGCTAAACCCTAAACCCCTACCTGAACCCCAAAAGTATGTAAAATGATAGCCCTAAACCCTTAAAATTGCCCAGAAAGCTATAATTCTACATACTTTAGGGGTCCAGGTACTCCCTAAGCCACTAAACCCTAATCACCCAAATCCTCCCTATCACATGCCTCTTTCATGTCATTGCGCAGGCAGATGTTGGAGGCCTGTACAGGCCGAAGCTAGCAAGGATAACCCAGGCCGTGGAAACCTTTAAGCAGTACCTACTTTGGGTTTAGGGTTTAGGGTTTGAGGGTTTAGGTTCAACTTTATTCATACTACCTACCCTAAACCCTAAACCCTAAACCCTACTTTGGGCCCTGAAGTTTTCGGGCCCTCAAATCTGTTGAAAACTACCAACTTTGGGCCAACTTTGGGCCCAGTAGTCCTTGAATCGTCCCTACTTTGGCCCCTACCAGGACCTTCCTTGTACCCTTAATTGGGGATATATGGTCCCTAATAGTGGGTACTTAGGCCCTTATAGAGGGTAGGAGGAGGGTCTAGGTACAGTCTATAAAATGATACCTACTTTGGGCCCGGAAGTCTTTGTCTTTGGGCCGGAAGGTCTGTGAAAAGTACCTAATTTCTGGGCCGAGAAGTCCATGAACGGTCCCTACTTCGAGCCTTAAAGACAATAGTTAGCCTAGTAGTTTTGCTCCTTGATCGCCAGGAATCACCTGTCAAACTGTAGGTAGTGGTTGGGTCTTGGTGTGGAAGGGTCAGTCCTTTCAGTTGCGGAGATTGTTTCGACACATGAGGGATTAAGTTGTCACGATTTGGTAATGCTTTTCTGTGCAGTTCGTGCGCAGCTAATTCCAATTTGTCCGCCGGCCCGAAACGTGGTTTTCTTGAGCTAGAATAGCATGTGCCCCCGCAATATCACACATGTGGACTGCAATTACCACCGCTGACCCAGTGAATCACACAATGATGGAACAAACGCTGGAACCATAATTCCAAGATCCCAACCCTCCTATCGATCATGGCATTGCCGGATCCCAAGACAGCGACCCTGGAAACATGATGATCTTCTGCGGGCACTTATCACGAAACACAGTCACTTTTTTTCCTATGACTTCGGCGGAGCCTAATCTGAAAATGTCTGTGATGGTTCGGGTTGGCGTGTGAGCTTCACACTCAGGGAAGGGACGGAGCGGGGGAGCGGTCCAAGTTTTGAGGTATGTGATGATGCCATGGCACCTTGCGCATTCCATCTTGCTCCGCAGAGTACTTTTATTGAGGTTATCTTCTTGTGGGTAGTTCTGGGATGCGTCACCATACATAGGGCTAAGTGAGTGACCTGGGATGTACACATGGGCTATGCAAGGTTCATCTTGGGGAAACTTTCCACCTGACACCTCCTTCAGTTGTAGGGTTTAGGGTTGCCCGTGAACCCGAAGACTTTGGGTGCAAACATTGCCCCCCGCTGAGGCAAAATCTTCGAAACCCGAAGAGAAGACCTAGACTAGGGACCCTGAAACTTTTGCTTAGGGGGGTCAGGGGACTTAGTCTAGTATACGTATAAGCCTATAAGCCAAAAGAATAATGACAGTTGCTGCTCCTTGAAGGGTGTATCTAAACGCCACCCACGCCCAGTTACCTTTTAAAAAGAGCTTTAGGAATTCCCCCACAGACCAATGACTGACTAACGACGAAAGCCGAGTCCCTCACCGTGTTCAGGCAGGAAAGAAGCAAGTCCAAATGTCGGCCAGTCCTTACATTCAAGCCCTAAACCCTCTCCACTAAATTCTCAACCCTAAGCGCCGTCATGGGGCTACGCGCTTAGAACCGCGCTGTACAGTAAGGGTCCAAGTACCCAAAGCCTAAACCCTAAAAGCTTCAGTATAACCATATACCATAATCAGATTGTTTCCTGGCACTCAAATCCACAATATTGGGGTACTTTCACCCCTGGGGTAGGCGCTGGGCTTTGGGGAGCAGCGTTTCAGGGTTGTAGGGGCTTGGGCTGAAGCATTTAAGGCGCAGGTAGGGTTTAGGGTTTAGGGTTCAGGGTTTGAGGCTTAGGTATGGTAAGGGTCGGGCTGGAGGCTTAGAGTTTTGTACGCTGAGGTGGTCTCTCTCCAGATGCCTGACTGGCCGTGTGTAAAGTTTTCAACTTTTTACCAAGTCCCATGAAGCATTATAAAGCGAGATGTAGTCGCAGTAAGTGGTCGAAACTCTTGAGACTACCAAACAGTAGGTAGTTGCCCTTGCAAGTAAGTAAATTCCATACCCTAAGCTGTACGCCCTAAACCTTGCTGCTAGATACATGCCTTGGGTCCTGCCCCCACCCATTAACAGTCAATGATAAGGGTCATATTAAAGGCTGTATATGTTCATATTCTGAGTATCATCTAACTGTAAATGAGTTGGGGGGGGCGGTATTCAATACATGCCTAACATGTGTACAATCCCCTGTAAGCCATCACGTTTCCCTTTGTCATGTCTAGTCATATACTTTAAGCCCTAAACCCTAAACCCAAAGCCCTGAGCCCTGAGCCCAAAACCCTAAATCCTAAACCCCAAGCCCTAAACCCTAAATCCTAACACCCTAAACCCTAGTATTCCCTTAAAACACATGACATCATCCGATCATCATCCTCGCGAAGTCTTTCATACACAAGTTGCGCCTATGCCGGTTTCCAAAAAAACAAAGGGTCCGTTTTGAAGGCTCCGATAATAAAGAATATACCATATTGGGGTCTATGTTGGGGTCTGGCTGTTCATGGAAATCACCACATCATACCTGAAAATGTACACCACGCTTTTGAACATTTGCTGCACAACAAAATAGCTGGTGGCTTTGGCGGCACCTTCTATACCAGAAGGCTCCTGGGACTTACCATGTAGGCTATGACTCGCCTAAACCATCCCTAAACCGCTAATCCCTAGACCTTAAACCTGCATCCCAAAACCCCTAATCCCTAAACCCCAAACCCCAAACCTAAACCCTAAACTCTAAACCGTTATGAATGTGGCCATAAGTCCCCCAATTAGGGCTGGCCTGCTTATGACTCATAACCCCCTATATAATCCTACTTACTGAGTCCCCTGATACTCTATGGGTTTAGGGAGTACTCTTGGCCTTGCTACTGCGAGACACATATCTGGGCCCACAGACGGGTGACCTAGATGACATTTAGAGCCAAAGGAGTACCTGAACCCCAAAGTAGGTAAAATAATAACCCAAAACCACTAAAACCAGCCCAAAAGGCTATTATTCTACATACTTTTGGGGTTCAGGTAGTCCAGCTTTAGCGATCCTTCCAGGTACCATGCTAAACATTTTCACGTCTCAACACGTGGGCAAATGTGGCCCAACATTCTGTAGCTCCTTCTTACAGAGACCCTCCCTTGCTCCGGGCCAAAGAAGTACCAATTTCATTTGAATGTATTTGAGATACCCATACTTTAGGCATACAAGTGAACTAGGACCATAATAGTGGTCATCGTAAGGCCCTGTATTAAGCGCTGTATACTAACCTCTAAGCCCTAAACCCTAAACCGTCTTGGCCCTGCAGCCGCGGATCCAGGTGAGCTCAACGGCGACATCGCGGGAAGCCCAGTTGTCTTTCGTCTCCTCTCCCCAAGGTCAGTCAAAGGAGCAGGGTCTAGAGTTCATAGCGCAGGGCTTAGGGAAATGTCTTGAGTAACGAACCCAAGGGGTCCAAGTACCCATATGTTAGCGTCGTAGGTACCAAGAACCATTCACATTATGCTATCTGGGCCCTTGAGCCCTGTTCTTTGAGATTGTTTGAGCCCTAAACCCTACCTAAACAGTAGTTTGCATTTTCTTTTCCATTATCCTTGTATAACTAAGCCCTAAACCCCTATTCAACCCCTATATCCCTACATAACCCATATATAACCCTAATATGAGCACTTGAAGCCCTAGTGCAGCCTTTGGGGCGTCTATCAAACCTCTATCGACTGAAGCTTGATAACAGGGTTCAGGGTTTAGGGTTTAACGCTTAGGGGTCTAGGGTAACAACCCTACAATGTTCAGAGTCTTGCATTTCGCGCGCACAAGCCAAGCACCCAAAAGGGAAGCGGCTAAACCCAAAGGCTTGAACCTTAAACTTCAAACCTGAAACTCTAAGCCCTAAACAACCTTTGACCCCATATCACTCAGAGGGCCCAAGTACTTAAACATCAGGGCTGTAGGTCCAACATGCTATAATTTGAATGGCTTTTTCGTACCTAAAACCAAATAATATTTGGGCACTTGGACCCCTCGCGTCCCCCAAAATCCTAAACCGTAAGCTGGCGAAGTACAATGCCTTAGGCTCTGAGGTCGAGATCCCATTGCTGCTGGGATCCCAATGAAAGAGGGGATACGTAGGTATATAATACCCTAAAGGTCCAAGGACCCAAATAATAGGGCTTCAGGGCCCAAATACCTTTAATATCATAGTATCTGGGCCCTAGAACCCCATTATTTGGGTTCTTGGACCCTTAGGGATATTTGAGCCATCGTCTAACCGCCTTAAAGGGAGGCCATATAGGTGCTTAGATAGGAAACTACTTTCGCAGGTGATATGAAGGGGAATGCTAGGAGTTCAGACTATGCCTCATATAAGGATTTGGGAATGAATGATTGAATGAATGAATGAATGAATGAATGAATAAAAGTATGTATGTATGTATGTATGTATATATGTATGTATGTATGTATGTATGTAAGTAGGTATGTATGCATGTATGTATGTCTAGGGTTTAGAGCTTAGGGTTTAGGAATTAGATCCTATCTTGTTATAATGCTGTGGATGAAAAGGATGTGCAGGGATCTACATAACTAGTCTGCATGAATTTGAGCGGTGCGGTATAATACGGCTGATGCTAACACCCTGTACGGCCCTACACGCCTAAGCCTTGGAAGGTATGGTAATGTAGACCCATGATTAATAAAACCCCCTCCTTTCAAGGGCCTAAATATTGGGATCCCTATCATAATCCCTATCAAGGGGTGGGGTTTATTAGGCCTAAACCCTAAACCCTAAATTGTAGTTTCCAATCAGGGGTCTACATGAGAATCTGGGTTGCTCGCAGCGTAAAGCAAGGTCACGCAGGGCTTTTGGTATCAACATTAGGAGGTGGCCTGGAGCCTTAAACCCTAGAGCATATAGTCCCCCGTAGGTAGATAGAATATAGGTTTCAGGGTTTAGGGCTAGTCTCCCTTCAGTAAATAGAATATAGGGTTTAGGGTTAAGGGTTAGTCCGCCGTAAGTAGATAAAATACGGGGTATATGAGGATCTTACTATAATATACACCAAGCCATATTCTATCTACTGAAGGGGGACTAGAACCCAAAAACAAATGCAGGGCATCGCACGTCAAAACGCTGCATCTGCAGTAGGGACGCCTCTGTATGGAGCTTGAAAGTTGTATCCTACATCCAAACGCCCCGAGCGACCAATGTACCTAGAATACAGTGCGTCCTGTACCTCATATGTTGGTATATCCTTTCTGCTCTTTAAGGGTCTAAGATGGTCTAAGTCACTTCAGGTAAGCCCTGGGAATCAGAACCCCGAACCGCTTTTGGGGGGGGCAAATGCTTTTGAAATTCAGACTTCGAGGTTCTGAGCCCTTCTACCTCCGCGTACCAAGCTCTTCAGAATGAAGCCCCATACTGTCTGATGTAGAAGCCTCAGTGACTAAACTATGAGGATTTGAGTTAGTAACCCCCGCGTAATCCTCCCTGTCCAATAAAATACCCCCTGCCCTCAACCACAGAAATCAGAAATATTCCACAAATATACGGTGGTACTATACGCGTGGGGGATAATCATCTCAGCACTACCAAATGGCAAACCCCAAAGCTCTATTTTGAAAGCGTGCCCGCCTATGTTACATTTCCGCATCCTTCAACCAGAAACTCTAAATTGTATACCCTAAACCCTACACTCCAAACCTCGTCTCCAACCCCGGAACCCTGAACCCTACTCCCGACATCCAAAAACTTAATTCTGATCCTAGCCCCCTAACCTGCTAGCATGAAACCCTACCTCTACACCCGGAATCCTTGCCTCATCTTTCAACATCCGGCCAAAGTTCCTGGCAACCTTCGTCGGCGATGCACGGGCTTTGAGTACCCTGAGGGTCCTAATACTCAAACATTGAAGATTTAGGTGCCCAGCATTTGGGACCTGGAGATCCTTCATTTGCGTACGTGGACCCTTAAGACTTTAGAGGACTTGTGCGCCGTTGGATGGTGATTCATTCGCCGGTTGGCATCTTCGGAGTTGTGGCTCCAAGGTCCAGGCTTGGGACATAGATCATACGCTCTGCCACAAACCGATCATATCCAAATTGAAAGCACCCTCGTGTCAATGACAATAACTGATTGGACCCTTATGGTAAGAGCTCTTGCACGGGATTTGGCCCCTGACCAAAACTGCAATTGTCATAGGATCCCAACCAGTGTGCTGAAAAAATGCAAAGGCCCCTCAGCTCAAAAACCGTAAACGTTAGCGGTAATCCAGAAAAGAGCATTCAATCCAACTGTATGTTTGTATGCTAGCCGATAACCTTGCCAGCTTTATCGACTCAGGTCCCTTAACCTGCGACGCTGAACCCATATACGCATAAATGTCTCAAGCCTAAACGAGCCTGGCAAAGGAACCCAAAAATGAAGTGCTTGATGTAGCCGTTCGTGGTGTCAGGCTTTAATGAGTGTCTGCGGAAACTTTATACTTTAAACAGAGTTCTATGCAAGGATTCCTGCCATACAGGTTTAAGATTTTGGGTTCGAGGTTCACCGCCGTTAGGGTAAAAACAAGTCACGCCTGCACGTGTGACTGTGCCTTAAGATCATCTACTCTTGCTCGGGGAACCAACATGGCCATGGTTGCAAGATTTCTGGTTTGATGGGGGAATCATGCACCATACCACCTGAACCAAGGTGCTCTCAGTGCTTTAGCAAATGTTTACGCCTATGTGCTTTATTGGGTTACGGTTCATGGCTTGGAGGTTGGGCTTGGGGCTTTGGCAATTTCGGTAGGGTTGTGGGTGCAAGATAGTGAGCCCCAACAATCTTTGGCTTCGTTTCCTAAATGCATGGCCTGCCCTACTTATCCTTGAGCAATCTCAACTAAGGGGAACCAGGTGGGAGAATGGGGCTAGTAAGGGAACAGAAGAAGCTGCAGAGCTTCGAGATTCGTTTGCCAATGTGTAACTTGGCTTCTCAAGACTTCTGAACGTCGGCTAAAGAATGTTTTGGTAGGCGAGTCTTTTAGGCCCCAAACAGCATAACCTCGGGCTTTTGATATCTCAAGCCCCCGTCTTTGGGTACTTGCAGACCCTTGAACCCTACATATTCTTATATGAACTATGGTCTAAACTCGTAGTATCTCCCTTAATGACCCACATCTAATCCCCTTTAACGAGTTTGGACCCTAGCTCATACACCCCCGTTATTTGGGTGCTTCCGCCCTAGAGCATCCAGCGCCTCGCCCCGAAGATGCCGTCGCAGAAGAGGTTGGTAAGATGCTGTGAGGAGCACCTCCATTGCTAATGTTCAGGCTTTAGGGTGTAAGGGTTTAGGGTGGAATGGTCCAAGTATCTCAGGATTACTTAGGTACCCGGGATCTGCGTGATAGGAGATCTAGTGCAAGTTTGGCTTACATGTTTTTCTTTAGTACATGGACCCCTTGGGCATCCGGGGTTTGGCGTTGGAAGGGTGCAGGTTCTCCCAGAATCGTGATTTTTATTTTGGGCTTTGGGGCCTAGGGAGCCAGTGTACGCACAGTCATCAACAATGCCGTTTTTGGGTTTAAGCCCCGGGCTTAAATGTTAAGGGGGAGGGGATGCCATCCCGAAACCCTGAGCCCTTCATGATGTCAGCTGTCAGATTTGCGTGGGGGCTCTCCCAATATACTACCGCTTCGACTTCAGAATAACCGCACTTACGCCCATGCGGGCTCAGGGGTGCTTCGGCCGATTTGAAGTCCCAACTTCATTCAGGCATTCCGCCTGCAGAGGCTTGTCATGTATGTGAAAGTCTGTCTAGACAACCTCTCGTGGCTATTAAATGTTCTGCGACCAAACTAGTGGGACACTGAGCAGAAATCTGCTAAGTTCTGAACTGCCCATTCTGCATCGTGGGAGCCCAGTCGTTGCTTCTCAATTCGCATCAATGGTTCAATCCGCGTTGCAGCTGGCCATGAGTCCAGACTGGACGCTGTCTGTATCTCCTTAAAGTTAGTACCCTTTAAAAAAAAAAATCACGTTGTCAGCTCCCTGGTGTGCCAACGTGATTACTTTTATGGAGTCCTTGATAGGCACCTCCATAAACCCTGAGTTGCAACCATGTAGCCCTATAGAGTCCGTCAGAACTGCATGTTTTGTGGCGTTTTCAAACGCTACAAGTATCAGGCATGCACGGGAGAAACTCGGCATCTTACTGTTGAGGTTGGGGTACTAGGATGCCTTTTACCAGCAATAGTTCCAGCACCCAAGCACGTTAGACCGCCATGAATGCAGCACAGTCCTTTTTCTTGTCTTTGAACGCCGAAATGGACACGAAACCCTGAGACCTAAACCCCGAACCGTAAACCCCTAAGCACTAAAACCCTGAAAAAACAATCCCTAGATTTGCCACCCCTAAACCCGAATCCCGAAACCTTGCTCCCCAAACCATGAAGCCTTCTGATTCTTAGTCAAGAATAAGGGAATAAAACCCCCATAGAATCCATATGTAATGTATTCCCTTACGCCCTACTAGGCCCCAGTATGTAAACCCTGATCCTAAACCCCACACCCTAAACCCTAAACCCCAGTCCCAGAAAAGGGCCTGCACGCACTGCTCCGACAATGTCAGTTTCTGCTCCTGAAGAGGCAATGTTACGGGCTTTTGGGCGTAAGGCTTATGGGGGTTTAGGGTTTAGGATTATAGGGTTTAAGGTTCAGGATTAAGGCTGATAGGGTTTAGGACCAAGGCTTAGGGTTTGGATTTAAGGTTAAGGCTTAGGGTTTAGGATTATAAGGTTTGAGGTTTACGGTTTGGGGATTAGGAGCCCGAATAGCTACAAATAGTGGAGAACCAAACTGCAAGCAAGATGGGACATTGAATAGATACTGGGTGTTCGTAAGCGTGGTATATAGACATGCAAGGGCCTAGACACGGGCAAGCACCGTTCTGAGGTCTGTTTCAACTTATACGCTATCTAGGACCTCCTGGAGTAAAGTGAAGGGATCTGTTGGATTCACGGATTACGGTCAAAGGGGGGAAAGGCTTGGAGTTTACTTTGGAGTACCCTGAGTTTTCTATCAATTAAAGCAACAAGAATCGCATCAGAATCGGGCTGTTAGGGCATTACAACACTAGGGTAGGCGTGGGGCGTGGGGGGCTCTGTAAAAATGTTCATGGCTTCATAAGAATTATGTGAGGATGAAGCGTAATCGAACTTTAGAATTGCTTTGAAACGCACAGAATAGGGATCCTCTAGCTCCTGCTGAGTGGCACACACGCAGTGGCCATTCTGAATTAAAATCAGAACCTGAAACGAAGCCAGTTGGGGACCATCTGGCTATTTGTTATTTAAACCACCAAAGGTGCGGTCGGGTGGTCTATTGATTCGCCTGCTATCCCCTGCTATACTACCCACCTAGGTTCCATTGAAGAATCTCAGCTATAATTCCAAACGCTATCGCGCGCCCGCCTCGGCTGGCGGGGCGAGGAACACACAAATAGGTCATCCCTCCGCACGCCTTCATCATGTCTTTTTGACTTGCCTGCGCACGGGAGTTTTGAAGGAGACTCAACGTTGTCAGGTGGCGGCACTCCGCGGCTCCTTCTAATGCCTCGCTGTTGCCTTTGTGCTCCCCAGCTTCAAAAATAGTAGCCGGACGATGTGCAAATGTCCGCCCATGGACGCCAGCTCGAGCAGAGTCACAATCTTGTTGCCGGTGACGAGTACAAAGGCTAAGCCTCCTGAATATGAATACATACGTTAGATTCTGTTACACCAATTTCTGTTATGTACTGTGACTACCGAAGCTTACCAGGCCCTACAAGCACTTTCCATGCCACTAGCTCTCCTACATTCGCTAGCTGCCTCAAAGGTACTAGGTTCGGGGTCACGCCCTAGTTCGGAAACTGAAAACCCTAATTCGGAAACTAAGAACCCCGATTCGGAAACTGAAAACCCTGATTCGTGCCAGGGTGTTAGGCACCCAAACCATGCAGAGCACGTCATTTGAGACCTACAAAACCCTATTGCTTGGGTGATTGGACCCTATAGTGCAAGGACGAAGGCAGTGAGTCAACATTAGGTAAACCAATGGCACAAAAAAGACTGAATGGAAATCAAATTAGCGCAAAGTCACCTTCCTAAACCCTGAACTCTAAACCCTAGTTTCAGCCCTCAGAATTCCTAAACCCTAAATCCAAGCCCTCAGAATGAGATAGACTTGCGCTGCCTTAGGGTCCCAGTTCTAAAGTGTCCCATCTCCTTAATCTCAAATTCTGAAAAAGCAAAAGAAAGCCCCGAAACTCGGAGCAACTGTAACCATGCCCTGAACCTTGAGGCCGAATCATCTAAACTTAAACCTTAAACCCTGCATGCACCGTACGCCCTACACTGAAACCCTAAACCCTGAATCCTAAACCCTAAACTAAGCAATCAACTTGAACCCTAAACCCCAAACCCTACACCCTCAACCCCTAAGCTTAGCCATCAACTTAAACCCTAAACCTAAACCCCTATAGTCC
>CAJNIZ010009369.1:52426-82539 GCA_905231905.1 Symbiodinium pilosum
GGTCTAGGGTTTAGGGTTTAGGTGGCTTGAGGTTTGCGGGATTCAGGCTTCTAGGTGTTTATGGGGGTTATGTAGGGCTCATGGACAAGAAAATGGAAACAGCTTGAGGTTTGCGGGAATACCCCTTAATTAAGGAGTAAGGTTTAGGGTTGCGGGAATAGGGTTTCTAGGGTGAGGGTTCTATAGGAGTTATGTAGGGAATAGTGGAAAAGAAAATGGAAACAACTATAAAACCCTAAACCCTGAACCCTAAATCCTGAACCCTGAACCCTAAACCCTAATCTCCCTGAACCCTAAACCCTAAAGATGTAGGGTTTAGGGTGTAGGGATTCAGGGTTTAGGGAGATTCGGGCTCAGGGTTCAAACATTTGGGGGTTGGGCCTTAGGGTTCAGGTGTTTAGGATTTAAGGAGGTTAGGGTTTAGGGTTGCCAAGGATTGGGGTTTAGGGTTTAGGGAGATTTGGGTTTGGGGTTCAAGGATTTGGGGTTTACGGCCCAGGGAGATATTTTCTTTAGGGTGTAGGGATCATCAACAATTCCATGCTGTTGGCTTTCAGTGAGGCGAGGCATGCCAACCTTGAACTCAAAGGTGGGGCGATCACCTGGTGTTTCCATGTCCCATCTGAGCCATGGTCTAAACTCCTAGTATCCCTCTTAATAACCCCTATAGTAGTCCCCTGTACAATTCCCTATATAACCCCTTTTAAGGAGTTTAGACCATGGCTCATCTGGGGTCCTAAGCCCTACATCCCAAAACCCTGACTGGGCCCTCAACCATGAAATCTTATTCCGGCTTAGGATTCTTCCAGATGGTGGGTTTAGAGCTTAGGGCTTTGGCATCCTTCTTGGAGGGTCGGGGGGACTTAGTAAGTAGCTCAGTAATGGGCATAATCAGGGTTACTACATGGGTTCTAGAGGTTGTTAACCTAATTACTAAGTCCCCTTGACCCTAAACCCTAATCCCTAAACCCTAAATGACACATTATAACCCCATTATAGTAGTTTCCATTTTCTTTTCCACTATTACTAAGTCCCCCTGACCCTCCACGTACTCTGATGTTAACCTACTTACTAAGTCCCCCCGACCCTCCAAGTTCTGGATTGTGGGGATTCCCTGGATATCGTCATGCCGCAGCTTCACCTCCTCCTAGGCAATCCTCTCGCATCAAAAGGGTACTCTCCCTAGACCTATAATCCCCCTTAAGTAGATGGAATATGGCTTATATTGTAATAAGATCCCGATATACCTCATATCCTATCTGATGAAGGGGGACTATATAATAACATTATGATTACTAATATTTCCTTAGGGTCATAGTATAAGAAAAAAAGTAAACATGATTCCCGAGGAAATGGGAAATGTCTAGTAGCAACAAACCCATCCTCTTACACAGCTCCTTTGCAATGCCGAATATTCCTATGATGCCGGCTGATGCTTTTCTGGTTGGCCAGAAGACGAGTTCAACGTCGTCTATACACCCCCTTACAAGACAGCAGAACTGCTAGTATTTGGAGATTCCTTGATAAGGTCACCAGCAAGCAAAAGAGAAAAAGTCTAAAGTAGTACCAAGAATAATGTAGCACTTAGTGGCCCTTTCTGAATTAGCACCCAGCAAGCTCAAAGACCCTCAAACCCAGTACCCAGAATTTGCCCCTTTCTATCCACAGAACCTCCTCCCCCAAATCTCCGAAGGATCCAAAACATGAGCTACAGCTATAGTCAAAACTCCTAGTGATCCCCCTTAGCAACCCCTATAATGCTCCCCTATTCAACCCCTTTAAGGAGTTTAGACCCTAAGCCCTAATCCCCTAACTCCTACACACCCCCTAATCCTCTAACCAATAGAGCCTATACCCTAATCTCTAAACCCTGTTTAAGCCTCATAGCCCACATGTAAACTCCTAGTATCCCCCTTAATTTCCCCTATAGTAGTCCCCCCATCTAGTTCCCTATAGAACTCCCCTCCTCCCCTCTAAGGAATTTAGACCATTGCACCCTAAACCTTACACAATCCCCTAGATATCCCGCTGTAAGGAATTCAGACCCCAAACCTTAAAACCCTAAAACCCTAAACCCTAAAACCTTAAAACCCTACACCCTAAAACCCTAAAACCCTAAACCCTAAAACCTTAAAACCCTAAACCCTAAATCCCTAATCCCCAGAGCTCAATGTACCCTCCGATTCATGAACGTCGAGGTGCGGCTTTCGCTCCGTCCCAGACGGCTCCGTCGAAGCCCGCGAGCCACGCATCGCGGAGTGCGTCCTCAGGACACAGCAGGGTTCGTGGTTTAGGGTTTATAGGGTGTAGGGGTTGGGTTTTCGGGTTTTGGGTTTAGGATTTGGGGTTTGGGGTTGAGGGTTTTAAGGTTTGGGGCTTAGGGGTTTAGGTTTGGGGCTTAGGGGGGTCATAACTTTCGGTTTCCTAAACTGGTGCCAGCAGAAGGGTCCGCGTCTGCAGTTCGTGTTGATTTCTGGACTCAGGTTTCAAGGGCTTCAGGTAAGCCAAGCTCCTACAGTTAATTGATCTATAGTCTAAACTCCTAGTATCCCCCTTAATATCCCCTATAGTAGTCCCCTATATAGTGCCCTATATAACTCCCCTTTGAGGCACAAAAACCCGAAACCCTACACAGTTGGTGCCACAACCTCACAGCCCCTGAGCCGTTGACCTGGAGCCTGCGGCCTATAGCAAGTCCTACACCTGGAGCCTAAGGTGTACCGGGTTGCTGTTAAGGAACTTAATCTAAGTTACCATACTAGGGTTTAGGCCTATATCTCCCTGTATGATGGAGAATCGAATGGAGAAGGAAATGGAAACTGGGGGAATACAGGGATTTAAGGAACTTAATTTAAGTTAAGGGGAAAACCTGCTTTTTTTCTCTATTGCACCCAGAGCTTAAGTTCCTTAACAGCAACCCAGTCTATAGCAAGTCCTACTCCCTAAACCCTAAACCCTAAACCCCTAAACCCCAACTCCTAGGGGCTTGTTGGCTCGTTCACCAAGGCATGCTCATCCATTTCAAGGGGAAGCCAGGGCCCTCATAGGGTTTAGGGTTTAGGGGTTTAGGGCTTAGGGTCTAGGATTTCAGGTTTGGGGTACTAAAAGCCATGCTTGACCTCTAATGTATACTAAACTAACGTAATTTTGCGGCTATAAGGTACCTCGGGCCATGCATGACTATTCGTCTCAACAACTATCCGGCGTAGGGCTTAGGGTACTGGTATCAAACTCCGTGGACGCATTCATTTGTGTTCCGGAAGCACGGCTTACTGGGCTGCTGTTAAGGAACTTATACCGACTTACCATAATGGGTATATACCCTTAACCCTAAAACCTAAACCGCGTTTCCCCCATATAGTAACTTAGACTAAATTCCTTAACAGCAACCCAGCTTCGGGTTCACGACTCTAGGAATGCAGACATGGCCAAAATACAGAAACCCTTTCTCGTGCCACAGCAAGCGTGAAGGAGCAACAGAAGGCATTGGCTTAGGGGTGTAGGGTTTACGGTTTAAGGGTGAAGGAGCAACAGAAGACATTGGTTAAGGGGCTTAGGGTTTCGAGGACATAGATGAAATCAAACCACCGAACGCTCATCTGAACACCTCTCGAACAGATTGTGCATTCTCGGTTCAGTGCATCTGTTTGGGGGAGGGGGTGTGCGGGCCGTGCGGGTGCAAAGGGAAACGTCTTTTGAGAAACCCTAAACCCTAAACCGTGATTTACAGTCTGCTACTTCCCCTACAAGCCGGATTGATGTCTTCATTGGCCTCGGACACTCAACAGAGATATAGTCAGTTGCCGGGGCTGAAAGCTAAACCTAGAAAACCGTAGTGGGAGTATCTATAGATACACGGATAGAAGAGACCTCAAGAATGCCCAGTTTTCGACTTGCGTCTTCAGTTGTAGACTTTAGGATTTAGAGTTTGGGGCTATCCCTCTGCTGGGTCACGATTTCAATCCCAATTGACACAACTTATTTCTCGTCAAAATCGGTTGCGCGCTGTCCCCCACACGGAGCCTGAAACGTGGCCCTCATGGATTCCAGTTGCTGTGAAAGGAAACGTGTAAAGAACACACTGTCACAGTCCAGCAGACTGGACTGCAAATGCTCCTTGCGGCAATGATCCCTCGGCAACCCGGAAGGCCAAAGTCTTGTCTTGACCGCTCTTTGGTTCTTAGAGGTGGAAGGAGGAGGAATATCGGTACTGCAGCAGGGATACTTGGTTGGCCTTTGGGGCCCCTTGAAAAATATTCGCATATAGGATCCTTATGGAAGCAACACGGGAAAACATGTAAATATCCCAAAAGCAAACCCATGTATCTATAAATATATGTATATATGTATATATACCCCTAAACCCTAAACACTCAGGTTTTTATGGGGAACATGTTAAGGACCCACTCCCAGACTTCCTCTTTCGGGTTTAGGGTTAATTAAGGGAAGCACCCATAAGTCTTTTGAGTAGTGTTTTTTGGTTTTTGAACCTAGTAAGATAATGTTCCTTATATAAACTACTATACCCCAAAAGGAGGATATAATCTTACTCTATGATGGATACCATAGTATCCCCAAATAAAATACCGCTCTTTTGAGAAGAGGGGCTGATGTTGCAGGTGGTTCCACAACCTCGTCAGGCCTGGCAGCTGGTTAGTGCAAGTTTGGGGCTTCTGTGGTTCACGGCTCATGTCGGATTTAGGATTTAAAGTTTATGTAGGACTTGAGGCTCATGTCGGATCTAGGCTGATTCAGTGTGCATGTAGGGTTTAGGGTTGATGTAGAATTTAGGGGAATAGGGTGCTTGGAGGGCTTACTGGTCCAAAAAACACAACACAAATGTACCCATGATATATATATATATAGGGGTTTCCCAAAATTAGGGGTACCTTTTTGGGGGTCCCCATAATAAGGACTATAATATATTGGGGTCTATATTGGGGTACCCTAATTTTGGGAAAGTACCATATAGTAGTTGCACGAATCACGAAACTACCCATTTGCCTTGTCGCGTTTCGTGACCTAACCTCCGTGCATACCTTGTGTAGGCCAAGGCTTAGGGTTATGGTTAAGGGTTTCGGGTCAAGGGTTTTGGGTCAGGGGCTTCGGGTTTAGGGTTCAGGGTTTCGGGATAAGGGTTGTTTAGGGTCAAGTGCACACCTAGGAGCCACGATCGTCTGGTATCATGACAGTCACGAAGGAGTCTTTCCACCAAGACGAGCGAGAGCAAGCATTGCCCCGAATACAGGGTCTCTAGGCACCTGTCTGTTGGGGTTCCTTAAACAGGGGGCCCCAAAGATAGACAACATACTGTTCATACTAAAAATCCTGCATGACCTCTCTATACTATAGCACCATTATTCCCATACTTTAGGATACTTAGCGTCATGCAGGACTTTTGGTGCTTCAGAAGACAGAAACAGCTAGCCAATCAGTTTTGCAAACCAGCACGTGGGTGGGGTTAGCAGGGTCGCTGGAAGAGCAAGGGTTTGGAAGATGCGTTCGCTGTAAGTGTGGCACCGGGCAGAGCTCCTCGCCCCTGGACTTCTCCGAATCGGCATCCGTCCTGCGCTTCATCAACCTACAGCAATCAAGCAAGCAAGCGAGGAAGCAGGCTGCAGCCTGAAAAGGGCCAGAGCTTCGACGCGCTCTGCGAGCGTGGGCACCTTCGACGCATTTCGAGCCCAAAGATTCAAGACTGCTGCGTGTCAGGACCAACCTGGAACGCCACTCGTGCAAAGCACGTTGACTTGTCAAACGCGCATCCCTTTGCCCACTCCTGAACTTTCATGGACTTTGCACCAAACCCCCGTATCCCTATAGTCCCCCTTAGGTAGATAGAATATGGCTTTGGCTAAATTATAACAAGATCCTCATATACCCCATATTCTATCTACTAAAGGAGCCTATAAAGCCTAAACCCTAACCTGAGCCCCTTAGCCATACTATACCCGCACCTGCTGCAAACAAAGGCCATCTCAGATCCTGAAACCCTACGAGTAGCCCCAAAACCTTAAAACCCTTTGAGGGTTTGGGGTTTAGGATTTAGGGTTTAAAACCTGGAAACCCTTTGAAGGTTTGGGTATAGGATTCAAGGTTTAGGGTTTGAGGTTAGGGTTTAGGTTTGAGGTTTAGGGTTCGGGTTTGGGTTTAGGGTCTGAAGTATACGTTTACATTGGGTAAACTTTACGCTTGACCACGCCAAAAGAGAATGATGATTAGACCCCACCCTAAACACTAAACCCTGCACCACTAGAATCTTATTCCAGGGTCTTTTAAATTTTCGGAAGCCCCCAAAATCCTCTTATACCACTGCTAGTCGGTGTGTGGGCCTCCTCATGTGTAGAAGCCTAACCCGTTCGCGGTCTGTTTGAAGTGCCCTAGTTTTACAAAGAATCTAGGACGCCAGTTTGCTAATTACTCAATCTAACCCCGACATAATCCCAGTTCCCTCTCAGTTCCATGCTCTTCTCCATTTGATTCTCCATGATTCCTTTTGTCTTGGAAGTATTTGGGCTCCTACATTCCCAAGACCACCCTAAAGCCTAAACCCTGAACCCTAAACCCTAAACCCTACACGAACCCTAAACGCTAAATCCTAAACCCTAAATCCTGGACCCTAAATTCCCACCCAGCCTGCTTAGGCCGTTCCCACCCATTACTATAGGGTGGTCAAACACTGAAGATACTCGTCAGCCTTTAAGACACTGGGAGGAGCCTGTGGAGAGTGGACGTATAGAGCCCCTCCGGGCTCTTCCCGGGGAGGCACAGCTCTGCCTCCAGCCGGGTTTGGGGTTTAGGGTTTAGGCACCCCAGTGGGCCAAATGTACACAAGCCCTTCATTGATGGCAATACCCCAAACCCTCGCCACAAAGCCTCGGCCGTTGCCCCCACATTTTCAGCTTCCTTTCAGGGCGCCCCGGGTTTGGAGACACCTGGAGGCCCCAGGAGGTGCCTGGAGGCCCCTGGAGTGAATGAGAAGCGAGAAGAGGGAATTGAGGGTGAGCCCTAAACCCCAACAGGAAGTAATTTGGGTGGTAGCCTGTGATGTCTCACAGCGGGTGGGTGATTTTGAAGAAAGCCCAGTCTCGATGGCTTCTTGACCCATATCCAAAAGGTTCACTGGGCGTGGGACGTGCCGCCACCCACAGATCCCTGAAAGTGGGGTGGCGCCATCAGCGCATGGATACTCGGCCCTGCGCTAAACCCTAAACCTGAACCCTGAACCTTAAACCCTAAATCCTGAACACTGAACCCTAACCTAGACCCTAAATCCTAAACCCTAGGGTATGCTGTCGGGCCTGTGGCTCGTGAAGCCCAGCGCCATCCCATCTGGCTGATCGGGTAGCACCTTAGGGCTTAGGGTTTAGGGTTTACCACGGCTCAGGAAGACTGCTCCCTTGACCTTACTCGGAGGGTCAGGGTAAGTAGGCTTATAGTGGAAAAGAAAATGGAAACTACTATAATGGGGTTATATAGGGTTTAGGGCTCAGGTTCAGGGGGACTTAGTAAGTAGGTTAATACTGGGGACAGTTAGGGTTACTATATGGGTTATAGGGGCTATTAACCTACTTACTAAGATCCCTTGACGTTAATCATGAAACACAGGCCAGATAGCTTACCATAGGGTTTAGGGTTTAGGGTTGTAGGTTTAGGGTTTAGGGTTAAGGGTTTAAGGTTAAGGGTTTAGGGTTGATCCCCCTAACTGGACTAGTGTAGGTTACCCTCCATGAAACGTTGGCTTATGAGCTCAGTTATAACTTAGCCCACATTACCCTCGGCAGAAAAACGAATCTTTTTTTATATAGATATAAGGAAGCCCATACCCCCAAAAGTATAAAGGCCCTAATTAAGCCCTAAACCCCAAACCCAAACATTGGATTAGTTACTGGGGGTCCGTGGTGAATAAGGAAATCTGTTACATGAGGATTTTATGGCGATTGTACTCAACTATTCCCTTCTAAGCTTCTGCAAGTTAAGACCCGAACGCGGTTAAATAGGGGTGGGTGTATGGAGGAATGGCAAAGAAATTGAACGCCAGCAAGGTATACCGCAATGTCAACATTCAATATTTAGAGATATGTACGAGGAGGGGGGGGAGGCGTGGAGAGTTTCAATAGTAGGGGAGGCGATTAGCAAACACCCTCCTACCTCCTCACATGAAAGATGCCGTCGAGTCTATTACAGTCCCTTATGGGGAATGTTTCTTTCTTTTCAGGGACGACTAAGGACTCCAAAACGGAATTGCCACTTTGAAGGTGAGCTACGACCCCTGAATAAGGGATTACAATAGAACCCCCTCAAAGGTACCCCCCCCCCCAAGATTTAGCACCCTACTGGGCCTCCTTAACCCCTATATAGACCTTATTAGCTCCTTAAACCTTGGGGGGGTACCTTGGGGGCGGGTACTATTGTAATCCCTTACTGAACTCTAGCGGCACTGAGGTCTTTATCAGGACTCACATCGTAATCCAGTTCATCGACAGCAAACTCAGCCGACAACATGTTCGGCGAACAGTTACTAAAGCATCGGCAACCACAACCCCTAAACCTAAACTCTATCTACCATGGTGGCCAAGCAGCCGTGAGGAACTTCGAGAGTAAATGCTGAGGGCTTGTGGCTGAAGTTACAGGGGTTTAGGCCGATATGCTCGAAGGATACCTCTGCCAAACATGAACCCTTAACCCTAAACACTAAACCCTATACCCTAAACCCTAAACCCTAAACACTAAACCCTTAACCGCAAGGGATGTGCTGATTCCTTGCCTCTGGAGTTCTTACTGATACAAACTCCGTCGCTGGGCGACATGACACGGTTAAGGGTTTAGGGTTTAGGGTTTAGGGGACATTTTCAGTTTGTCCTGGATTCTTACAAAACATACCGGACAATGGGTGGTTTGCCATCGTTTTGCAACAGGGTACCGTCATGGTGGGATCACTCCAGAAACTTTTAGCATAGAGAGAAAGGGACTGAAATCCACATCGAGTCTTGTCCGCTGTCACGCGCAGATGACGCCTGGTCTAAACTCCTAGTATTCCCCTTAGCAAGCCCTCTAGTAATCCCTCATGGAATCCCCCATGTAACCCCTCTGTAACCCCACTTTAAGCAGTTTAGATTACGGCTCAGATCATGTACTCAGCCCTACACCCTAAACCCTCTTGTTGCGAAGTGGCTGGCTGGTACCCAAGCCCAGCCATCTCCTTCGCAAGTGTCCACATATAAGCTATAGTCTGAACTCATTAAAGGGGGTTATATGGGGGATTATATAGGGTTTAGGGTCTGAACTCCTTAAAGCGGGTTGTATAGGGGAGAATTATAAGGGTTATTAAGAGGTTTAGACCATAGCTCATATAATGCTGCAGAAGCCTGATCTTGGTAGTGCAGCTATCTACCAAAACCCTCCTGGTACCCTGAATTGGGGTTCTAGGGCCCCTAGTAGTGGGTGCTTAGGCCAGTATAGTGTAGTTGGAGGGTCTAGGTAACACTCTCACATAAACAAACAGGATGCCAGCTCCCCTGGGACTTGGAAGCTAGACCCACCCCGGTAAGACCGGGAAGATGTGAGTAGCGTTTTTCTTGTGGTTAAACCCAGTAAGATTATATTCCTTATATGAAATACTATACCCCAAAAGGAGGATAGAATCTTACTGTATAATGGGTACCATAGTATCCCCAAAAAAATACTACCAAATTCCAACAATTTCGAACATCCTTGCACGCAAACTATCCACACCCAAGACCATGGGGACCGCACCTCATCTATGTGCACCTGCGATCACATACGGTTAAGGGTTTAGGGTTTAGGGTTTAGTGTCTGGCTTCAGCAGAGAAGACCACCCCAGTCGATGGCAAGATGCAGATGGGACTTAATAATTGCGTAGAACTGATCTTATACCTTTACTTACGAACCCCCTAGCTAGGTTATCCCAGAAACGAGTATGGGTATCATCTCGGCTCAAATTAGTTTCAAAGCTCCACGAACCTCCAAGCAGAATTCCGGAGTTCTCATGTGAACACTACTCCCGCCCTATCATAGTCATGTATGGGACCTCCATTGAGGGTACAAAATTAGTACCCTTCGAGAAACTGGTCTAGGCTGGGGGGACAGCATCTAAGTTCTCAATATTGATTTCTGCATTTGCAGGGTGGCAAGCAGGTAGTGTTTAAAGATAGGGTAACTAAAATCCCATTTCCATTTGAATCCGCGTGCAACCGCTCCTTCAGGTGTGGCTGGTCTCTTCTGCAGTTCTGACACTGAACTCCTTGAAACCCACTTCTCAAAGCAATGCCCAAACGACAAATCTCATATGCGCCTAATACGATTGTGTGAGCGCTACATCGAGGTACCTATCGGGATCTGTTCTTTCTATATGTATTGCGAAAGACGGGTCCAGCTATATCCCTTCTGTAACCCAAAATACTGTAACCAGTATCCTGAGACCCTCACAGGGGCCCCTAATTTCTGCAACCGTCCCGAATTCTACATGAAGCCCCTTCATGCTGTGAATTTCGGGCTGCAGGGGTGCGAGAGGATATCACGGTTTCCAGGTGCCCTCAGTGACCCCAGGGACATGTAGAGCTTCGAAAAGAATTGCAGCTGCCCTATTCTGTGAAGACCCCCGCATCAGTTTGCAAGCACCTGGGGCTACAGACACGGTTGATACTAAAAGTCCTGCCAGACCATAGTATACGTGTAGCCAGATGCTGCAATTCTCCCTGTCAAAATTACTTCAAGTCATGCTGGATTGTTAATGTCAACCCTAAACCCATCTATGCAATCCCTATAAGGGACCCTTCACTTCTTTTTTTGCATCCGCCGTAATGGGTCACCCCGGCGCCCTAGATCTGCAAATGTTCAAAGCTAGTACGCCCAAACTCCAAGGGTTTAGAGTTTAGGGTTTAAGGTTTAGCGTGTAAAGTTAACCCTACACCTTCAACCCTAACCCCTAAATCCTAAACCCTAAACCCTAAATCCTAAACCCTAAACCCAAAACCCATTTTGAGGTTTCGGGATTTAGGTTGAAGTTTCAAGGCTAGTCGACCAAATTCCATCAGATCGTACCCTACCATACCACCCCACGCGAGGTATTCATCTAAATCCAAGCCCCTCTATACACCCTGAAGCTGACAAAAGCCCTAAGCCCTGAAGCCTAAACCCTAACCCCACCCGTATCATTAGTATTCCTATTATTAGTATTAGTCGTAGTAATGTAAAACCGCGCGTTTTGGCCATAAGCCCCACACCTTAGGTCAACCCCCCGCCCGCGAATCGTGACCGCAAAGGCCAATGGTGACTATATGAAGGTCCCTACATATGTCTAGTCTACCACTATTACTGGGTCGCGGCTACACCCTAAACCCTCAACCCACAACCCAGACCCCCTAAAGGATCCAAAAAAGCAGATCTCCCCAATACTCCCTAATTGTCCCCAATACACTATACTCTTGATTTCACTGTAGAGAGGTTCTATTTTTGGAACCGTTGAGGGGATTAACTCTAAAACCCTAAACCCTCAAAGCGAGCTCATTTTCTCTGAGCGCGCCGGTCACGCGCCGTCCCCGCCGCAGCGGGTTCTGGATCCAAAACACCAAGTGGGGATCAGAAAAGCTTCAGATCAACAAAGCTGAAATGTATGAGTTAAAGCTGAAGCGTGGTAATTTGGGTGTGCGAAACCTTGAAAATGAAACAATCCGAGCATTAAAACAACTAGATAAGGATCAGAGAAATTCAGTAATGTGGTCCAACTGAAAGCGGCTTACCCGCTGTAACTGCCACTGTTGGAATATGTTTGGAGGCCAATATTGATGTTCATATGGAGAATTGAGAACCGCTTCTTTCTACAGATGCTTGCGTCGTGCATGTCTCTAAAAAAGAGGAAGGGGGGGATCGGAGGGGAGCCGCAGCCCTGTCCCCCGCTTGGGGCTTAGGGTTCAGTTTGGGTTCACAGATTAGGGATCAAGGTAAACCTGGACGAAGATTTTAACGAGTGCTCTCTTCCGAAGTTTTTGGTCTGGCAATGATGAGAAGCACAGCCAACGCGAACCAGAATAGAAAAACGTTGTTCAACCTCTGCACGTTGCCCTTGTGCCCTTTGGAAATCAATGAAACATGATGAAAGCTATGCTAAAATGTAATGAAGGGAATATACAGTGATGAAAACGGTCAAATCTGATGCAAATGATGAAAACCAGTAAGAATGAGAAACACGATATAACATGATGCAGATAAATTGTGATGAACGATGACAGATGACGAAACATGATGGAAAACCATGAATAGCTGCAGAAAACACCAAGACAAAATGAGATTTGAAACTTTCGGAAAGGATGAAGCATGATTGAAGATGACGACCTCCCTTCCTTCCTTCTCTCCTTCAGTGGTGATCCCACGCAAAATGTGGGGACGCTTCACGCGAGAGCTGGATTTGGAGTTGAAATTCCACAACACTTTTCGAAAACAGCATATAGTCCCCCCTAAGTAGATAGAATGTGGCTTTGGGTATCTTATAATAATGTCTCCGTATACCCCATAGTCTATCTACTTAAGGGGGACTATAAATTGAAGCCAGCATGTGGGGAGGCTCCACGCCACCGGAGGAGGAGGCTCCACACGAGAGCTCAATTCCCCGGTTCTATTTGGGGGTTTCCCAAAATCAGGGGTACCATTTTGGGGTTCCCAATAATAAGGACTATAGTATATATCAGGGTCTATGTTGGTCCTCCTGTTTTGGGAAACTGCCATTTTTGATCCTTATCTAAGTTTGATTCTGATCCCTTCTGATCCTTGGATCCTTATCGAATTTCCTTGTGAAGCATATCCCCACAGCAGCCAGGGTCGCCCCAAGACACCACGCTTCCTCAGCAAACTATAGGGTTTGGTTTGTGGTTGATATCTTAGGGTCGGGGTTTCGCGTTTTGGGTGTGTAAGCTCCTTAGGAACATGAAGCCCTTGGAATTCAGAGATGTTAAAGGTCACCCTTGAGAAGTTCATGATTTAGGGCCTTGCGTTTCGGGCTTCTCCTTTGGGGAGTCCGGATTTTTTTTTTGAAGTCTCTTTGGGGAGCCCTAAGCCCCAAAGCCCTGAACCCCTGGAGTCTTAAGTTCAAACCCTCTAAACCCCTGGGTTTAGTAGGGTGTAGGGAACCTCAAACCCTGAACCCTAAATCCTTAACCCTCCACCCTTAGTCAATACATGCCCGTTTGACTTCAGACGGTTTGGGGTATGAGTTAGGTGGACCCCCCATGCAGTCAGGGTGACGATAAAGGATAGTAAGGATTATATTCGGGTCCTCTTATTTCCTATTATACCACTATCATAGAATTGGGTATCCTCCTAAGGTATGAGGGTATAGCATAACGGATCTCCCAGATCAAAAAGAACTCGTGGCGCACAATAGTGCTGGGCTGCTGGTGAACATCCTTGTGGGGGCTTGAGATTTGGGGCTTCCCAAAATTAGGGGTACCTGTTGGGGGGTCTCCATAATAAGAATTTCAGAGTATTAGGGTTAATATTGGGGTCCCCCTATTTCGGATAACTACCATTTAGGGTTTAAGAGTTTAGAGTTTAGAGCTGAAGCCTCAAATCAAAGAGCTCGATTTCTCCTGGTTTCCTTCAGCCTCACTTGGAGCGCTGCGCCTGAAGCTCTGCACTCTGAACCCCCCCAAAACCTCCTTGCCTTGCTTAGGGTTTAGGGTTTAGGGTTTAGGGAAATTTTGAGACGCCTGCGGATTCAAAAATTTTGTGGTTCCAAGAAACGCCTCTTAGGGGCTCATTTCGGCCCGACACGTCTCCTCAAAATCTGATCCCAGCGTCCATCGGATCGTAGAGCTGCAAAGGCATGTTCATTGGCAGCTATCTCCTGCGACAAGAGTTGTTTCTTTAAAGAAACAGCTTTCCGGTCTGCAGACTGGAAGAGGCTTAAGAGAACCCTGGCCCAAAGCTAGTGTAGGCTTTAAAGTTTAAGTTTAAGGGTCAATCGACTAGAGCAAGAAATCACCGTTCCAAAGCATAAGACGCTACCCTACTGCTGATATCAGATGATCTCATATATGGTAGGATCTTAGTCTATGGTTTCCCAAATTGGACACCAGATTCATACACTCACCACTCTTCGAAAGGAACCCTATGTACGATCATCAAAACCCATTGAGAACACTTCATCTTGCATGACAACTCCCCAGGCGCTAGTTCTTTGTTGTGGGATTGGGCTTGCCAAAATCCCTGTATTATCATAAAACGCCCAAGACACCCCGACAGAATTCTGTGGTTGACATCTTACACATGAAGACGCTCAAACTTTCACGTTGCAACTCCATCAGGTCGCAGCTGCTTCGATGCAAGGGGGACATGAAGGAGTGCTAGTGCAAACCTGGAACCCGAAAGAAAAGGGGACCCCAATATAGACCCCCCCTCAAAACTATAATCCTCAATACTGGGACCCCTAAAAAGATACCCCTAATTTCGGGAAAGACCATATAAGAGGCAAGCCCTACACCTCTTTAACCCTCCCGACGTCCTGCACACCCTTCAGCATCGCTTGCACTCTGGTGGCATCGCCACCTACCGGGAGTTGTGCTTAGAGTTTGGGGCGAATGCCAAGGGCTTGCTTTCTAGGCATGGCAAGCGTAGCTTTCTGGGAATATCTGGGAGTACGGGTGGCTCCCCACCATGAGATTTGGTAGAATACCATAATAGGTGGACCCCCAATATAGACCCCAAAATGTTATGCTCCTTATTATTGGGACCCCCCAAAATGGTAACCCTAATCTTGAGAAACTCCCATTTAAGTTTAGGGTTTAGACTTTAGGGCTTCCAAAGTCCTGAATCCCAAGTTCAGCGCCTCTCTAGACCCTAAGTCCCTGCCGAAGCTGAACATCATGCCCGCGTCGCATGCGCTGACAGATTGTGGCGGCAGATGCTGGAGGATGGGTTGATTCCTTTCAGAGGCATTTGAACTGATGGTCGTAGATCTTCAGGTCACGGGTTTTATGATACCTCCAGGGGGCGAAAAGAATGCACAGCAACACCGTGTCTTTCTGCATCTGGCATTCTGCTCCTTCCTAAGTGAGCGCACCCAACCCCAAAATACTGCTCTGTGCGCCTGAACCCAGAGAGCCCTTGGGCTCCCTGCGGAACCTCTAGCCCATGCCCAGACTACCTACCCGAATCGTCCGATCCTACTTGGAGGGTCAGGGGGACTTAGTAAGTAGGTTAATAACCCCTATAACCCATATAATACTCATATAGTAACCCCTAAATATCCCCATTATTAGCCTACTTACTAAGTCCCCTCGACCCTCCAAGTACACTCTGGCTTAGGGTGCCCAATGCAAAGCTCTACGGCGAATCCTCCCGCATCGCAAGGCTGGTGTCACCTAAAAAGAAGTCTTGCTTGTGTACTGAGACTCTTACTCCTAAGCCCCGAATATCTTAGCACTACCCTTCCCCAACAGAGGTGGAAGCCTCTGTAACACCCTTGCAAGAAGAACAGGAAACTTTGCAGGACCCTTTTTGGGCGTCCCTGCTTTTTCGGAGTGCAGCCCGGTCCCTCTGAGCCCCTGAAATCTCCAAAAGCTTTGGCAACCCTTGGGCCCTAAATCCGGCTGGCCAGACCCCCTAAAGGATCCAAAAAATGGAACCTCCCAATAATCCCCTAGTTTCCCCAATGTAGTAATGGGGGTCATTTTGTGGGGTTCCATGCTTTGGATCCTTTAGGGGGTCTGGGAAGGTCTGGGGTTTAGGGTTAGGGGGAAATCCTGCTTCGAAAGCCATACCAAAAGGGAAGATGTCATCTCACTCTCTATTGAGGACTATAGGGTTGCCCAGTAAACTACTACCCAAACCCTAAACCCTAAACATCCCCATAGAACCTCATCTAACCTCTACATCCCCTCAAGGGGGTTACTATAGAAGTGAAGCTATGGTCTAAACTCCTCGTATCCCCCTTCATAGCCCCTACAATAGAAACCCTCTATAATCCACCCCATCTAACACCTTTAAGGAGCTTAGATTATAGCTGATACAACCTTATCTAACCCCTACATCCCCACAAAGGGATTATTATGGAAGTGAAGCTCTGGAGCCCAACACCCCTTAGTTAAGGAATATGACTTAAATCAGATTAGGGACCCTCGTACGATTTAGGCTATACCCCTTAATTAAGGGAGATTGGGCACCCTAAAACCTTAACCCTCAACCCTCAACCCTAAACCTTAAACCCTTGAACCCTAAACCCTAAAGCCTACTTAAAGGGTATTTGGGCTCTCTGGGTAGCTCTGGAGCAACTTGGCCTGAAGTTGGCGCCCCCCAGGCCTCAATGCGGGGAGGCAAGGTCCAAGCTTTGATTGGGGCTAGGGTTTAGGGTTTAAGGTTTGTTGTTTTTTAAGGTTTGGGGTTTAGGGTTTAAGGTTTTTTAAGGTTTGGGGTTTAGGGCTTAGGGTTTAAGGTTTGGGGTTTAGGGTTTGGTCTTTTTTTTTTTAGTGTCTATCAGGGTCTAAGCTTTAGGGGTTTAGGGTTTGGGGTATGGATGTAATGTAGGAGCCGGCATAGATGCCAGCACTCTGACCCCCGATTCCTTGTATACTTATGGTATGGGGTACCTTGAAGAAACCTCAAAAGGATATGGGTCACATTTAGGCCTCCACAGTACAAGGTTTGGGGTGTAATGGAGGTTTGCGCTTGGGGTTGAGGGTTTGAGGTGTGGAGGCTTTGGGTTCAGGAGTCGGCGTTGGTTCGAAGGGGTATAGTCCCCCTTCGGTAGATAGAATATGGCTTTGGGTATATTACTATATAATGAGATTCCCATATACCCCATATTCGATCTACTTAAGGGGGACTATAAGTGTTTAGGGGTTGAGGTCTAGGACAAGGTTAGGACTGTTAGGCATTTTCAGTAGAATTTCTGGGGGCGAAAGGGGGTACAACCTAGTGCTTTTGGCTGGGCACATGGCTCTCGTGCCGCTGAAACGTATATACCTGAAACCCAGGACTTAGCATGTTTTTCACAAATCAGCAATCGATAGTGGAGGAGGCGTGAGAAGAGGAGGAGGAGCAGGAAGAAGCAATGACGCATGCTTTAGCCCAGGCTCCACAACCGAGCCGTCTGAACGAAGGGCAGCGAAAGCACCATGCGAAGACTGGATCCTCAGAAGAATCTACTGGGTCAGTGCAACCGAGTAAAGAGGTTCATGATGGGGATAACTGTGGTTTTGTTTTCTTACATGGCTTGTTGTGGCTATAACTATGCTTATTGAGACCCCTGACTCTTGTTGCTGTTGTGGTTGACAAAGACTTGGAGTTTGGGGCTTAAGATTGAGGCCCAACGATCCAGCTTCTTCTTGGGATAGCAGTAGGGCCAAGGCTCACGTAAGGGGCTTGACTTAAGATTCGATTCCGTTTCAATGTGAGCGAGAGGTAGTATACCCCTTAATAACCCCCATAATATTCCCTCATATAATCCCCTACATAACCCCCTTTAAGGAGTATAGACTATGGCTCATGTGGAGGGGGTGGGGGGGTGGGGAAGAGTTCTGAGCTTGCAAGCTCAGAGCTTTCCCAAAAGCAGAGGGCTGCAAGGAGGAATCTACAGCCCCCCCCCCATCTACTACTAAACCCTATGTCCCAACATGTACCTGTATCAGGAGGTGGGTGGAGCGGCTTAGTCTTAGTGCTATCTCTAAACTAAACCCCAAGCCCCCAAACCTTAGAATTCCAAAAATTCCAAATGCTGAGGTATCTACAATAACTCTAGAAGGAATCTAGAACCACAACGTTGGTAGTTCTGCCCCTATAGTACCCAGCATGAAAAACCCTGATCCTAAACCCAAAGGTGCTGATCTCATCTTGGCAAAGCTGGACAAGTGAAAGCACTGGGGGGTTTAGGGTTTAGGCCTAATTAACACCCCCGACCCACAACTTCCAAATGACGCCTGACTAATGGCTGTACAAGGGCGATAATGTTTGTCTTGGGCTTCTTTGGGAGTGTAGCAGCCTGCGCGGAAAAGCCTGCCCTTCATGTGGGATGCTCCCCTTTCACAATCGCATGTGTTCACTGTTCAGGGTTTGGGTCAAGATTGTTGGGGGCTAGGGCTGAAGGTGTAAGGCCGTTGTGGTCCAGCTAAGGCATCCAGGTTCACCGTGGGCAGATACACATGTGAGCTATAGTCTAAACTCCTAGAATCCCCTTAATAAATAGTAATCCCCTACGAAATTGCTTATTCTATAACCCCCCCTTTAAGGAGTTAAGACTATAGCTCATGTGAGATGCCTAACACGGAGCTGCCAAGGACCCAGGTCCCCTGGGTTTAGGGGGTCTGGGGTTTAGAGTTTAGGGTTTTAAGGTGCAGGGTTTAGGTTTTAGGGTTTGCGGGGGCCTGAATGATTAGAGTTGGGATTTTGGGGTAGATTCCACTGCAGCTGCACGAGGAGTACAGGGACAAAGTGTTGGTAGTTTTTGAAGGTTCTACAGTGCCTCAAATGCTCCGGGTTTGGAAGAGATGCTACACCACAACTCAGACAGCCAGAGAGAGAGAGAGAGAGAGAGGGACGACCAACCAACGGACAGATAGACAGATGGATGGACAAATAGATTTTGGCCTTCAAGAATGATCGACCTCCTTCTTAAAACATGTTGGCGTTTGGATGACTTTCGGTCAGTACTTGAAAGTAGGGAAGCCGGGATCAAGCCCCCGTCTTGAGTACAACCGACATGGCCATACCAAAATAGTCACAATCAAGGTTGAACCACACAAGACACTGTTAGAGCCCACCACAACTCCCTGCCTCAAACCTGCATTACTAGCAAATAAAACAGACCACCTATGAGGAACCCTTCGATGGAGATTATGCAAAGGAACCCTGGCTTGTCATAGAGTCTGCCCTATCCGGGGACCCCCTGGAGATGTCCCTTAATTACCTTTCACACCCAAAACCCGACAACCCTAACCCTAAACCCTCAACCCTAAAAGATCCAGACGGCTTCTCGACTTCTCGAAGCTGTCCTGCTGCTCGGGCTATGGGGGGATGGGAGTATGTAGCAGCCTATGTGAATTGCGTCCTGCTTGGACTCTGCAGTTGCGCTGAGGAAACGTTTTCAGTAGAATGTGTGCAAGATACTTATCCGGACCCCTTACAGCCCTTAAAGAATCCAATGCATGGAACCTCCAAACAATTTGTCTGGGTATGCAAGGACTGCGCGGGGGCAATTCCGCGGGTTCATATTAAGGAGTTGCCAAAATTGTGACTCATTCTGAGTCTGACAGCCGCGCATATGTTGTGTTCGGCTTCGTTGGGCCTGCTAAAGAGGATTTAGGGTTTAGGGCGTTGCGACTGCGGGACAGGCACCCAATGATGATCCTCAAGTTCAAAAAAACGTGAGGAACGATGTTGGGTGTCGGGCCATAAGTATCCAGGCCTATATTCGTGTCAGATTGTTTGCAGATGATGGCACCACTTCGGGAACATTGACTCTGCATCAAATCCACATCTCTTGCGGTCGTTGGTGTGGCTGCGGCACTCCCTTAAAGATGCAAGCCCTTGCTGATGACAGCGCAGTGCAGAATGCGGTCGTTGGTGTGGCTGCGGCACTCCCTTAAAGATGCAAGCCCTTGCTGATGACAGCGCAGTGCAGAATCGACCTTTGAAACCCCCAGCTCCAAATCCGAAACTCTCAGGCCATTTGCTAAACCCCGGTTGAGATATCCCTCTCAACAAGACCAACAGATGAAATGTACATCATCGGCGTTTCTCAAAGGCACGGTGCCAAATATACCCCGCCATGCAGCAGGAACTGTCAGGTAACCCTTGGCTTTGAGAGACTCCAACACGACACAACGGTTGCCATTTACATGCCTCATGTTAGCAAGGAATGTAAGACTATTGTCATCCCTATAAAAGTCCAAATACTATGTCTGTTTCCGCTTATCATAATGCTGACGGTCATCTCCTTGGGCAGAGATTCGGTGGTTCGTGCTCTTGATTGTGCGCGCCAGAACTAAGGTAGAGTACGTGGGAGCTTTGCAACCTCAACTGGCCTGTGTGTGCGATGGATAGGCACACCAGCGTCCTGTATACATGTATATATCTATATGAGCCCTGGTCTAAACTCCTAGTATCCCCCTTAATAGCCCCTATAGTAGTCCCCTATATAGTCTCCCTATATAACCCCCTTTAAGAAGTTCAGACTATAGCTCATATACAGATAGATAGATAGCAACTTCAACTTCCTCCAAACCCTCCATAAATGCTTTGAGATCTCCGCAGAAGTCCCTGTTGCTGACACACTTTCACCCGGCGTTCAAGCCCTGACCTTGTGGCCTTCGGGTGCTTTCCAAGTTTAAACACTGTGAGCCATAGTCTAAACTCCTTAAATGGGGGTTATATAGGGGATTACTATAGGGGTTATTAAGGGGGATACTAGGAGTTTAGACTATAGCTCATGTGAAGTACTGAAGAAGTAAGCCTACTTGGAGGTTAGTTGGGCCTGGTAGCTACTTTTGATTGGGCTTAAAACTCAGCGTACACTCATCCGAGATGGACTTACACAGGTTTTCCCACAGGCAAGTTCCGTTATAACCTCAAGCCCCCATGTGCCCCTAGGGTCTAAACGCACCTCTAGACGTTCTCACTTTTGTGATAGTTCATAATCCCACAAACATAAAGCGCGCCCTTCCTCAAAACTGCCATTCATGGAATTGAAAAAGAAGGGGCCCATGAAGATCACGGTCCTTTCGAAGGGGGGCTTCCTGGGTTTCCATGCTAATTTGGGGCAAGGTAAACTTGAACCCTTAGCCCTTGCTCTCTAACCCTGTATCCTAAAACCTGAACCTTCAACCCTGAACCCTAATAACACACCCAACCCTTAGCGCCTTCCACGGCGCTGGAATCTCCGCCCTGCATGAAGTTGCCTGATCGGGGCTTAGGGTTTAGGGCTTAGGGTTTAGGGGTTCTTGATGTCATGGGGCCCAAAAGGTGGGATGAAGGTAGGTGGGGTAAAGGAAATAAGCCCCAATATAGTAGAATCTACCATAGGAATCCTTTAATCCACCTAGCTTCATCCCCCCTTTTGAGCCCCCTGATGATGGCTTAGCTCCATCCAAGGTGAGTCGCCCCACGTGACCACAGTACCGTCAGCCCGCAACGCTGCGAAGGCGCTACCAGACCTCAACTGGACGAATGGGACTTAATCGTGGTTCGGTAGAGGGTATATCGGGATATTACCCCCAATCATGGAGAATGAAATGGAACATGAAATTGAAACTGGTGTTATATATGGATCTATGCCAAATACAGTAGGTTTGGGGGCCTATCAACATCTCCATGGCTTTCTTCGGAGCATATAGCAACAAAGGGTACTCAGGGTTTAGGGTTTTAGGGTTTAGGGTTTAGGGGTTTAGGGTTTAGGGTTTAGGGGTTTAGGGTTTAGGGGTTTAGGGGTTTAGGGTTTAGGTAAACATTATTTCTGAACCCATCCCTGTGTAGGGCTCTACATATATGGGGCCTATATAGGGAGGTAACAGTCGTTGTCTACACTCCTACACTCCCCCAAACTAACATGGAAACCCATATAACCCCTTTTTAAAGGGACTGTAGTCTTTATAGGGCCCTTTTTGGGTTTCCAGGTTAGTTTCCGGGAGGGTAGTATCCCCCTTAATAACCCTTTTTCTGGTGATGCAATGGCCAAGGATTTCTGAACCCGAAGCTCGATAATTTCAGCCTGCTTCTGCCAAAGCTGAGAATGTAATAAACCCTCTTCCGCACTAGAGGTCTGACACAACCCAAATCCGGCAGCATGCGCGCGCACAAAAAGATATGGGGAGCGGTACATACAGAAAGTGCCTTTGCAATAGTGGCGGTTGGGTTTGGGGTACGAAGCAGAAGCACTGTATACTTGGGCGGAGATAGACATGATGCCAAATGCAAGGGCAGAATACATGTAACCCTTGAGATGTTTACATGGTGATTTCCCTAAATTACTGTTCCCAAAATGGGGGAAATTTATATAGGGCCCCGTATTATAATGGGAACCCAAATATAGGACCCCGTATAATAGGGAATTTAAACCAATACCCACATGAATTCGGTCCAGCAGCGCTTGTATCTTCGTGACATTCTGAAGCTGCTCCTCTGCATTCAGGGCTTTGAAGGAGTTATCATGTAGGTCTATGTAGGTCTGTGGCGATGGATGGCTCTAAACCCTGGATCCCAAGTCATGCAAGACATAAGACATGAACAAGGTGTCAGGAGTCTTGTGAAAGTTGGGATGTCTGTCTTGCAAGTGTGTGAGATGACTCAAGATGAGCGCATATCGTTGCTGATCATCTCGTAGCCTGCCCACAAAACACTAAAAACAGAAATGTAACAACAGTTTGGCGATGCTGCCGTAAGGATTGTTTTGCTACTCTTGAGCTTGGGAGCTTGGGATGTTTGGGTCAATACTTCATAACGAAGATAGATTTGGCGCTTGGAATTTATGGCTTCTGTCGCCGGATATGCAAAGAAATAATTTGAATGATTGCCTATTAGGTAACCCACCAAGATTTCTACACGCCCAAAACAGGTTGGAAGCTATAAATCCCCTATGTATGCCCAGCTTCTGTTTCCGTTTGCTTCACCGTTCTTACTATGGTATTGGTAATGATTGAGGCCTTGATACTGATTAAATTCAGGCGCCCCATAAGAAATGGTTCTTCTGTCATCATAGGGGACATAGCGGGATAATGGTCCATTATCAGTAAGAAAACGGTTCCGGGATGCCCAGTCTTGATTGCAACCCTGAATTCCATGCCTAGCCCAGGCCTCATAAAGTACCAGACCCAAATGAAGGATATAATCTTACTCAATAGGGGAGCTATAAAATCCCCAGATAAAATACTACTCAACTGGATTCCATGGTGGGGCTTCGCGCAACCATTCTGCTTCTTAGCCTGTAACTTAACTCAACCCAAAGAAAGCAAGAAGCCCAGTTGAATTTCCATCAAGTCGAAGCTTCTCAGAACCTCCTTTTGATCCTTCAGGGGTAACCTCCTTTTGATCCGTCAGGGGTACGGCAAAACTCTCCGAAAATTCTCTTCTGTAATCCCCCTAGACCTATACTGACCAACAGCATTTTTGATAAGTTGCTGGGGTATACTAAAAAATGTAAAGCGACTCCTAAGGCAATAGCAGTCTATGGGAGAACTCCGAAATCTCACGAGCGCCGCTCAGCGCAAATGACCCAGAGTTCAGAGATTAAACCTGAAACATTACACCGCACTTGCATGATTTGCAGAACTTTGCGGCACCAAAAGAACCACGAATTTCAATCAGTGGTGCTCAGTGGGCTCCAGAGAACTAAATCCTTGCAACGCTCCCCTCCGCCTGTTAACAAATTTAACAATCAGTGGTGCTCAGTGGGCTCCAGAGAACTAAATCCTTGCAACGCTCCCCTCCGCCTGTTAACAAATTTAACCTCCCCACCCGCTACTAACAAATAGTCCCGCTAATCTACAAGGGGTATTTCTTTTTGGTGGTTGGGAAGGTTTATCCTTAGGGGAAAGGACTACCTCTGAGTCTAAGCCGTCCCAAGAGTCATCACCAGAATGGGGCTCTTTCACGCAGTCCTTGTCTCAAAAAATCTCTAAACCTCACGCCCTACTGCGTAAAGTCCTAAGCCCTAAACCCTATCCTACCTTTTGAGGCCCCTGAATTACTGTCGTGTCCTGGACCGGACGGGCATCCCCGCCCATGCTCGGCTCACCCCAAACCACTACGGAACCTGAAACACTTTTGTAGGGATTAGGGTTTAGGCCGGGCTTAGGATTATGTAGGGGCTATATAGGGATAATGGAAAAGAAAATGGAAGCTACTAGATTAGAGTAGGGTTTAGCAGGATGTACGTTTTGGGGTTCTGGGGCTTGGCACGGCTTTGGCGTCCACCGGTTGGGGGTTTGGGGAGCAGTAAGTCTGGTGCGCACTGTGTAACAAGGCTTCGGGTGCAGGGCGTACGTCTTTGGAGGGTCGAAGCTTTGGGGTGTACTTACTGGTTCTTAATACGGAAAAAGGGGTATACATTATACTATATATATGTGTGTTGAATACAAGGAATATATACGGATTATATTCCCTTATTCCTGTCTGCGAGCCAGTAAGTTTAGGGAGTTCAGGGTTGTAGGGAACCTGCTGCTGGAGCTTCAAGTGCTGTGATGGTGTGCAGGCGTGAAATGAAACATTTATGCACTAGGTGATCCCAACCAACCAGTTATGGTGCAGGGATATTTAGACATGGTAGGACCCTGACATCATTACAGCCAGTCATTTTGGTCACCAGAAGTTCTTAAACCCTAGAAGCTAACTCCCAAACATTGCTTACGCGTTTGAGGGTTATGGATCTGAGGGCGGTTGGGGCCCATGGCTGCGGGGTCCATTATTATAAGCAGGATCTGGGATTGACGGTTTCGGGTTTAGATTTTAAAGCTGCCATGTCGGCTTGAGGGAGGCTAATCGGAAATAATGGGAGCCGTATGGAAGAGTCCCAAATTCAAGCAGCATGCCTCCAAGCAAGAACAGAGGCCAGGGTCAGGAAATTCTGCAACTCCACAGCGGTACTAAACATGTGGGCCAAAGGTCGAGTTAAGCCTCGACTATACCTGATTCCTCATAACAACCAAAATGCGGGTTTTGGGCCTGCTTTTGGGATCCCTATATCAAGGATTCTCGTGTTGGAGGTCTTATATATATTTCTTTTAATATGCACACCCTAAACCCGAAACCTTTTTGGGGTTCCCCTATTTCCAGGGAAACTGGCAAATCCGAAATGTCATCTCTTCATTGTCCACATGGTGCCTGTGGAGATGTATAGCTCCAGGTAGCCGACCATAAACACCAAACCCTAGTTTATCGGGCTTATTAGGTATATTTGGAGGATCAGGGCGACGTAGTAAGTATTCTATTGCCTCTATGAGCCATAAGACGACTTCAGGTATCGACTTCATGAACCGACTTAACCTACTTACTACATCCCCGGACCCTGACCCTCACAGTACAGTCAAAAAGCCTGTGAACCTCCGCACCCAAAGACAAGCAGCCATCCGACCGAATCGCCGCGAAAGCGAACTCCGCGGCTTGAATTTGCTCTACCTCGTAGCTTGCTGGTTCTTAGAGGTGTAGGACCCGTAATCCCTAAACCCCAAAGCCCGAACCTAAACACTACCCTAAACTTAACACTAAACCCCCTATATAATGTAGTAGTTTCCATTTTCTTTTCCATTATCCCTATATAATCCCAATATCCTAAACCCTAAACCCCATATAACCCCTTATAACCCCTTTTTAGTAGTTTCCATTTCTTTTCCATTATCCCTATATACCCCCTAGAGTTCATAGGGTTTCAAAGACTTCGTCTGCGGCTGCGGAGGGCTTACTAGGGTTTAGGGTTAAGGGTTTAGGGTTTAGGTTTAAGGGTTTAAGGTTAAGGGTTTAGGGTTAAGGGTTAAGGGTTTAGGGTTTAGGTTTAAGGGTTTAGGGCTAAGGGTTTAAGGGTTTAGGGTTTAGGGTTTAAGAGTTTAGGGCTCAGGGTTTAGGTAGTGTCATCAACGTCGTTGTTGCCATCACTGTCTGCCGCTATCTGCGTTGTTGCTGCTGCTGTTGGTGATGGTAATTCCATTGTGGTGTGTTTGGGTGTGAAGTTTTCCGGGTTTGGGCTGCAAGGCGCTGCACGAATTAGGCTTCTGGGGTGAGTAGTTACATGTATTTGTTCATTTTATAGCGGCCCTAAACCCTAAACCCTAAACCCTAATAGGCTCCTCCTGCAGGCTCAGTTTAAGGTTTAAGTTTTAGGGCTCGAATGCAAATATCTAAACCCTAAACGGAACTGTGAAAAGGCCGCCTACCATGCTCTCACCGGTATATTTCCCACATCTGCTTGGGACCATGCGCGAAGGCTTGGACTTCAATCATACGAACACCAACTCAGAGCTGTGCTCTTCTTTCCGAGGAACACTATATTCGGCTCAGGGGTTTCGAGTTTAGGTGTTGGGTTGTTGTTTAGGAACTTAAACTAAACTACCATAATCTTGATGCATTGTAAAGTGACGGTTTCCTTTTTAGTGGTTGTCTAAATTATGACTCACATTCCTTAACAGCAATCCAGTAGCTACCTCCCACGTCCGGACGGAATAAAGTAAAAATAAAACTCCTAAGGCCTACCCATGCCTGCCCTGCAGCCACCCATAATATAGCCATATCAAAGCAAAAGAAGGAAGGGCTTCGCGCAACTTCAGCAGAATGTGCCATGTCCTGGGGGGAAAAGTTTTCGAGGTGCTACCGGGGCTACTGGCAACTCTAAAAGGTTCAAGGTTTAGGGGGTCCATACTTCAAGGACTTTCCCACATCCCACACAAGTAGTAGACACCTCCAGATTGCAGCTAGATCCCGACTTCCTAGACAAAAAAAGGCAACGTGCTCACCGTGGCACTTAGCACCAGGTCACCGTCAATTCGGCTTAGAACATGCGGGAGCCTAAAGGAATCTACAGACAGCCTAGCAAGGGACAGCTACGCTTCCGTAAATCAACCCCTACAAGCGAAGGCTCCGCAGTTGCCAATGTTCTGTCTCCTAAGGATGATGACCCATACCCCAAGACATTAAACCCCAAAATGGCTTAACGTTGACCCTCAAGAAGTCTCCAGGTGTTCTGACAGACCCAGGCGCATTTGTGAGCTGCTCTTGGACAGCTTCACTGTCACCTCAGCACACTCAGGGGGAGACAACAAAGTGTGAAATCTAGGAGGAAGATTCAATCACATGACTCTGAAGCTCCGACTCCGACTTTTGCAAGCTAACCCTAACTCTCGATCTGAATTCACTCAATCCACCTGTGGCCGTCTCATCCATAAACCTGGTCTTAAAGACTTAACTCCAGGGCAATTTAGAATCATTCCAATTCCCAATTTAAGGCCATTTAGGTACTATTCCCCGCACGAACCACGGTTTAGGGTGAGGTCGGGTGAGGTCGCTTTAGGTCTAAATTGCTAGGTAAACTCCGTTGCTGCCTTAAGGGTTCAGGGCACGATAAACTCTGGCCTGGGCCCTCAACCCTAGTTTGTTTAATGACTTAAACTGATGCACAATAAGGAGGAAACCCTGTTAACTATTGTAACTATTACTGTTATTATTGTATCTGTATTATGGTAACTTATTCAAATTTCTTGAAAGTAGCCCAGGCTAGGCCTGAGCGCGAAATCCTAAAAACCTGGGCCGTAAACTTGAACGCTCGCCCTACCCAAACTTCCACGCTAGCTGTGCCAACACCAAGCATGCAATTCCAGCATGTGCCTTTTTGTCAGCTGGTGGCCCGAAACATGATGCCCCTACCTACCAAAAACAACCATTTGACTTCATGTAGCTTCACCTTCCGGATCCTCTTAACCACTGAACTCCTACAGACAGTTCCAAGCCCCTAGCTACGCCCTCAAGTCTCTATACCTTCATACCCTACATGGCTGCCCTACAGGTCACTATTTGCTGAAATCACCCTTGACGACAAGACAAACCACGATTTCATCCCTTCAGGTCAGTTACGAACCTTATAAGCCCTAAACCCCAAAGCCTACCTAGACCCCCCAAGTACCCTCTATAGACCCTAAGTATCCCCCAATAAAAGCTACATAGACCCTATTTTAGGGTACTGGGGGGGTCTAGGTACACCCTAAACTTCAAATTCTAAACGCTCAACCCGAAACCCCAAATTCTGGACCCCAAAGCCCCCAAATCCCAAACACCTCAGCTCTGGTACCCTGAAAGTGGTCACAGGAATTATATACGGATTATCTAGGGGTTATATCAGGGTTATATAGGGGCTATGTAGTGTTAAGGTTTCCAAAATTAAGGGTAGCATTTTTGGGGTTCCCTTTAATAACGACTATAGTATTTTGGGGTCTCCCTATTTTGGGAAAGTACCATATATCCCTATTTAATCCCTAGATAACCCCTTCAAAGTGCCTATGTATCACCCCAAGGCTAAACCTAAAGCCTAGAAAATCCCAAAGTCCTCAGCTCTCCAGTATATCCCTGGGGTTTTAGGGTTTAGGGCTTAGGGCCCTGTATATCTATAACCCCTTCAAAGTCCTTATATCAACCCAACCCTAAACCTAAATCATAGAAAATCCCCGACAGTTGCCTCCAGCGACTTCGTCTCCCCAGGTCACCACCGAGCCGTCGCCGCAAAGCGCAGCAAAGCTCCCCTCGCAGGCTTGGATCTGCTTGACGTCCTTCCTTGGATATAGGTTTCGGGTTTAGCTTTAGGGATTTAGGGTTTTAAGGTTTAAGGTTTTAAGGTTTAGGGTTTAAGGTTTATAGGTTTGGGGTTTAAGGTTCAGGGTTTAGGGTATATGTCGCTTTATAAGGCTGTTCTAGGGGACTTATAAGGTTTAGTGATTACGGTTTAGGGCTTAGTCTTTACGGGCGTCCTTCCTCGCGTTTTACAATGATGGAGAATCGAATGGAAAAGAAAATAGTAAATGCCATGGAAACAAGGGTTGTGTAGGGACATAGGGATACTTAAGGGGAATGGAAAAGAAAAAAGAAACTACTATGGAGGATTTGTGGTTTGGGGCTTAGGGTTCATGGTACAGGGTTGAGCTGCCAGGATCTGCTTCGTTTTTCCTTGGTAGCGGTCGTATAAGGTATCTATGAGTCTTATGTGGGAATTATATAGAAGTTACACAGGGAGTATATCGGGGTTATATAGGGTGATGTAGAGCGACTAAGGTTCTGCGCATCCTTCCTTTCTGCGGCTTAAAGATTTAGGGCCTTTTAGACCTCAGATTTTAAGGTTTTTGTCTTAGCCAGAGCCCAGGGTGTAGGGTTACCCTAAACCCTAAGTTCAGAGTTTAGGGGATTTGGGCATGCATCTCCTTCAAATCTAGCTTTTTCGGTGAAAATTTCTCAGTAGCTTCTTTGTATAATGTCTCGAATCCCGTTACAACCCCCTAAATTAGTGGATTTAAGGTGTAGAAGTTATCTGCACAGGGCTTGGGAAGCTCACCGTCAGGACTGTGCTGGATCTGCTTTAGGGTTTAGGGTTCAGTTGAGGTGGAGTAGTCATAGCACGAGTACCCAAGAGGACGTAACTATGTAAGGGCTATGCGAGGCTTATCACGGGGAAGCTACCCACAGCCAGCTTAAGAACTTCCTTTCACACTATCGCTGCGACCAGGATAACGGTAATGGCGTATCATGATGGCGCCGCCGTTGATGATGCCAATTGTCTATTGTGACAGCGTCTATATGGCAGTTCCCATTTCTAGGGGGCTGCAAAATGGACCCCAATATGCTACTTCTTTCAAGGACTCTGAAAGTCTCTTATGCCTCACCTGCTCTCAATACTCTGGAAGCCTGAATGACCTAATTCTTCGCTGCAATCCTTACATGACTAAATGGAAATATTTCCCAAGACCCTATTGTATTGCCCCTCATTCTGCCTAGCAGAGACTCTAAGTACGGCGAAGCTTCAGCTGATCTTGAACCTCACTGCTATCACCGCCCAGCTCCTCCAGAGGGAGGGGGCTGCTGGTATTTTAGGGTTTTTTGGCAGGGTTTGGGGTATAGGGTTTAGGTTAGGAGGACCCCCCACCCTGTAATAGTGGTATAAGAAGAATATAAGAGGACCCTCATATAATCCTTATTATCCCTTATAGACACTATTACTGGGTTTGGGGTTCAGGGTTTAGGGTTTATCTGGGCATTTCTCCTCCAGGGAGGGCTGCTTAGTCTCCGTATTCTCTCGTTACTGCTACACAAGGGATCAAATGAAAAAACAAACTTTAGGAGTTACAATACAACCCTCCCAAATGTACCAGGGCTTCAGGAGCTGAGAAGGACTATATGGAGCTTAATAAGGCAGGGTTCTCATAGGGTTCTAAATTTGGGGGGGGGTACATGTCCAACTCCTAAAAACTTAAAGTTGAAAGTGAATTCGGAGGATGCAGGTGTTTCCAGGGATTAGTGGTTTCCATACATTAGCTCCCCTACTGGGGAAGCTATGATGAGGATTAAACGATCAATAGGGTCTATATTGAGATCCTCATTTCTGGAATCTCACATGTGGATTTCCTAAAATTAGGGGTACTGCTGAA